>JAQGEP010000030.1:29318-295996 GCA_028476805.1 Acrocalymma vagum
CCCCCCCCCCCCCCCCAACCAAAAAAAAGCACCCCGTACCGCAAAAGAGTTGTCGTAGAAGCACCCATCTCCCTCATGATATATTAAGCTACAACTATGCTGATCCCTTTCGAAGATTCTGCTCACGCTACTGGTGTTCAACCAAAAAAAAAAAATACAACGGTCTTCTCGTGCTGTTACCTGTCTACTATAAAATTATATATTCCGAAGCTCCGTAAGCACATAGTCCTAAGACTGCACATTCCGGAATTATCCGCGTGGAGAGGCCTTGAGCGTGTTTTCGCAGGCTGGTCTAGCGAGGCTACATGCTACCGTACCGTGTTTTATACTATGCCTGAACAACGCAAGCATCGCGCTATGCGGACATGTCCAACAATGAATTAGTTTCAGATGACGGGCTGGTGTTCGTTGCTGCGAATGTTGATAGGCTTACTCAAATCGAAAGGAAAGTATACAAAGCGATAAGTCAGAAACCATCTTCTACGTACATCATTTCTCTCTAAGGTATTATACAAGTATATGCCCACTATATATTTTCGATTCTTTAGCCTTGGGAAAATAGTCATTACCATTCATGGCTACAAAACAAAGTCCAACGAAGCGGATCTCTGGATCCTCATCATCTTTGGTATCATCATTGTTGCTAGTAGGCCGTGAAAGAAAAGCTGTAGCCGCTGGCGTTATTTCATTTGGCTTCGCTAGCGATCTAAGGATTACATCCCCGTCTTCAATTTTGCAGCGGGTAGCCCCAGGAAGGTAGCCGAAGACTCCCTGTATGCAAAGAAATTGTATCCAGTCAAATCTTAGCTAATTTTTCCATCTTGCTATTGTGAATGAACACCTTGAAGATATCTACTGCTATCGGGGTGGGCTTTTGAAGAATCTCAATGAATATCTGCAGTATTAATCTTCAGAGAATTCCAACAATCTGTTATGCCTTTCAAACTCACATGAGATATCCACAATATCAAATACTGAAGCATATATCGGAAAGCATGCGTCGAAAAAAACGAGTCTTTGATCCCGAACATGAATGGTTTTCCGCGTGTCAAGTATAGCTCTGCTTATGATTTGTGTTAGATGGCGGTGAGATGTGTGAAGCATTCTGTGTTCGACCGAGTCCATGCAGCTTAAGAATAACATGGCGATGTCTCTAATCGTTTTCTAAAATTCATCCCCGGAAGGCATGATGATCGGGTCTTGCGGGTACATACTAGGCGCTAATACATGTTGGAGTACTCTATGGATTAAATCAATGCCGATTATTTTATGAGGTGTTTGTGATGAGAGCGCACAGTCCTGAGGTGATCCAACGGGATCTTTAAACACGAAACGCCGTGCAGACGAGCACTTTTTACTCTAATTAGGAACCCAGGAAGGTATGTCAGAATTTTCTTTGGATATTGATCCGAAGGAAGTGACATGTTGCAGGAGATTCAAAAAGTTTCCTTCCTTCACGCAGGCTGGGGAGAACTTTACGTATAAGCTCTCCCAATGTGACTTGAAGTCCACAGGGATCTTTGGTGGTCAGTCTGACATGCCACGTAGCGCGAATATGCGATCTCTTTCTTCCTTACGCTCCGAAGAGTGAATGTGAACAGCATATCTAGTATATGTGCTGAGTGAGAGCTTAAGTATGCTATTTCCTCTATTGAAAGCGCGGATTCGGGGGATAGTGAATGCTTTTTGGTGAGTGAGTGTTCGTTCAATCGACGCATCTCTTGAACAAACTAATACTACGAAAATAAGCTGGCCGCACCGGACAGTAATTTCGCAAGCTAAAGCTACCTCTTGCAAAATCCATCTCCGTCTAAACCAAGGCCTTCTTAGGAAGCGATCCATCGCTTTGCTGTTGCCGACCTCCAGTAAGCTTGTAAGCCTATGACCACGTCCGACTACTTTAGAGCTCAGATCACATTTTCATGTAACATAGATACACATACATGAGTCCCTAACACTAGTGCCATATCTGTTTACAGTTATGAGCCCGCCCTAATCCGCATTACTCCTAACAAATAGCTCGCCTACCAACGAAATCAGAACCAGCTGATACCACCGTCATGTCGACCCATGTGGTCACATCGGACATCATTCTTCAAGGACAGAATAACTGGGGACTTTGGATTTTCGTTGTCAAATGAATTGCAGAGGCAGGAGATGTATGGGAGTACATTGATCCTGACCGAACTGTCCAGCCTCTCCACAAACCAGAAAATCCTCTCCGTCCATCGGCAGCCGTCAACAATGATGGATCTCCAGCAACTGAGCCTGGAAAAGAAGCTTTCGCTCAGTACAACGAAGATTTCAACACCTACTATAAAGAGATCAAAGAATATAGACCCTTAAAAGATAAGTTAGGCCAAGTCGAAGCGCACATCACTAAACTATTAGCCAGGAGCTTCTCTACCATATCAAAGACAACGACTCGATCTATCAACAACTAAAAAAACTCTACAAGAACTATACTCACCTACTACGGCCGATCAAGAATATCGAGTTCAGAAAGCTTACGAATCCGCTAAGGCCCTAAATGCTCGTCAGTCGAATATCGAAGATTGGTGCGACAACTTCCTAACCACACACAATCGTGCGAAACAAATCAATCTATCAGAAGCACATGGTTTTCAGCCTCATAAGGGCTTGATTCGAGCTATTAAGCAGATCGACTCATGTTACTCCGCTACTGTCGCCATCGACATTTTCAAGGCGGAAGAAATATGGAATCGCGACCACAGTCAGCCTATACAGCACGAGCATCAACTCCCAACACTAGTAGGGAACTTCTTACGATACCATCAAACCACGCATTCAAAGAAAGCGAACATCCAGGCTGGAGCGTTTGGAGCAAAATTCAACAACCAAGAATCTCCCTATTCCAAGAAAAGGGGCAGAGACGACAACAGGCCTTCGAAACCCACGAAACCATGTCTCTGTGGATATGTTCACTTTTGGGGACAATGCCCCTACATCGACACGTCCCAACGAGTAGGTAGATTCATAGAAGACCCTGAAAAAGCCAAGAAGGTAGCCGAAATGGTGGATTGCCAGAGAAATAGCTATGAAGGGGACTGGATACATGCGTGATCCCGTGACTGACTGAGAGGCCCATCACAAACAAACAAAACCCCATCATTTAAACGCATAGGGGTAGCCAGACCCTCAGACTCAAGTTAAACCTTAGCTCAGTCCGCATTATGACTTCATCACAACCTCATCGTCTCTAAAGTAGAAATATGCTCTCTCTTGTTTAGTCAAATAGACATCTATTTGCACAGCGGCCGTCGTTAATATAGCCGTCTATTCTAGAAAAGAGGCTCATCAAAGAAATCGAACGCAAGCCTGTCCTCTGCAAACGCCTGGCTTAGCTTTGCACTCCTTCCGGCGGGTCAGTATCAACCTCACATTAAGCTTGTTCTTTGCAACTCACCGCTCATGAATGGGATTCTGTCCGAAATCCTCCAGCGCCTTGGCGTTCTGGAAAGCCATGACAACGCCGACTTCATAGCCCTTAGTACGAGCAGTTGGCAGCGGTGCCTTGGGCGTTCCAATTCTGGACGCCAGCAGGCCTGTAAAATTTCAAGGGATACGTCAGCAATCTTCTCTCCTTTGTTTTTTCAATTCTCAAGAGTAGGAGGCGGCAAGTGTCATCATTGCACGGCTGCGTGGCATACCGGGTATCTTGCCGACATTGCTCTTCGCGACGGCGGCCCATTCTGAGATTTGGTCTGGGGTTGTACCCGCTTTGGTTTTGATGAGGATGATATGATAAACAACGCTCTCAGCAGCCATGATGGGCACAATATACCTAAGGCTTATCAAAGGTGTTCAAGTAAAAAGCTGTCTCAATCAGGACACAATAGCCTTTCAAGATCCCTTTGATGACAGGTACGTAGCTGAACGAAAAACGAATAATGCATCCTACGAGGTCTGTGGTGTGACTGACCTTTAAAACACGAGTTTTACATCTGTCCGACATATTCCCAGAGCGATCGTCGGTAGGAGGCCGGGACGGTCGCACGGCTATCATTGTCCTCCGGACGCTAGTCCGACAGGGGTGGAACACGTAACGACTGCCCAGTGACGATAGGTCCTCACAAACCCTCACAGGATCAGATTTGGAGTCTCGGAATATAGTCAACATAAAGAGCACCATTTCATGGGGGACCGAACCGAACCCTATATTCCATAACATGATCTGATTCTCCATACCTCAAATTACATTCCCTCGACAAACTCAACACATAGTTCAAAATGTCCCGACCATGCAAGATTATTCCCTGCTTTGATGAGCTTCCGGTCGACAAGAATGGGCCAGGTGGCAACGCCTGGGGACTATGGGGCCCTGATGATCAACTTGGAACTCTGAATTACCTTACCAAAGAAGTGGTAGCTCAGGCAGTCAAGGAAGAAGTCAAAACTGGCATGAGACTCTCCCTCAAGTTTAGCAAGACCCGGCCACCCCATTGATTTCAAATAGACTGATTGTTGCAGCTGGTCATTGTCTGGCCCTATCTACCCGCGCTTTGCTCGCAAGATTTTCGAATTGAAGCTGCTGAACAAGGCCCCTCACAAGCATGCTCATGATGATGAGGTATAATCCGTCAACGATTCCGTAGGCCCCACAGCCATTCTGACTGCCTGCAGTGGCACTTCAATTCCCAGTGCAGCTCCCAATGGGATGGTGGTAGACATTACGCGTACCAGAATGAAGCAGTCAGTCATATCATCGCAACAAACTACTATGCCGGTATTAAGATATACCCCTAGCTGCACCTCATGGGGTACAAGGCAGAGGATTTTGCCGCTTCCCCTGAGCCGAATGGTATTCAACGTCAGTATTTGTTCTTCAATAGCATTGAAATCACTATATGGAGCTAACTTGTTTGTGTATCAGACATGTCTAAGCAAGGAATCGCTTCTCGTGCCATTCTGATCGATTGGTACTATTGGGCAACCGAAAGTCAGAGGCCTCGAGGTGGACGCCATGACCGGGTACCAGATTCCCTTTGAAGAACTTATCGAGGTCCTGTCATACCAAGGTCTGTCGGAGGACAGCTTTAGGGAAGGCGACATCCTGGTCGTGCGCAGCGGCTACATTCTGCAGTACGAAACCATGGCCCAGGAGAAGAAAGACCTCCTGAATGAGAGGTACAAGACAGAGAAGCCAGAGAACATCGGCATCAAGCCGTCTAAGCGCTTCCTAGAATTCCTCTGGAACAAGAGGCTCTCTGCTGTTGCTGGAGATTCCCGATCGTTCGAGGCGTGGCCTTGTACCGAGCTTGAGTGGCATTTCCATGAGTGGCTTCTGGCCGGCTGGGGCATGCCCATCGGCGAGCTTTTCGACCTCGAAGAACTTTCCAAAGCCTGCCAGGCGTAGAAACGGTATACATTCTTCCTCTCCAGCTCACCCATGAACGTAAGTTGTCCTACATCGTCTCTATCCTAGCCTAGCGACTAGTCTAACCTGAAATGTTGTTCAAGGCTCCTGGTGCTGTTGCAAGCCCCCCCAATGCTCTGGCCTACTTCTAAAGAAGTCTAGAGAATCTGTGAATTGGTGTTGGTGGTCGGGGTATTAGTGTGCAAGACAGTCAATGATGATAGAATTTATTCTGCCAGGCTCTAAGCCTAAGGGACATTAGTAGAGTGTGTTAACCTTCACATGATCAGTGTAGCGGTGTGTTTGCTTTTTGTATGTGAAACCTGCCATCCCACGCACTACCCTAGTCTATGGAGGGAGTGCGACACAGCCTTGCCAGCATGCGATGCCTGCATAAAGGCTGGTCAACCATGCACTATGGTAGACCTGATCACAAAAAGGGAGTATGAGCGAAGGTATGTATGTGGACAGGATCCTCGAGAGTTCCACGAGTTCCATTAACATTACGGTAAAGCTACGTCGCAGACCTTGAACGCCGTATACGAGAACTTGAGGCATACACATTACCGACATGTGATGGGATCTTGCCCTTGACCGCAAATGATACCAATGATTATGACCAGCCCGTGAGTTTGAATGCTGATGGTCCATCTCGACCATCTCCTCAAAAATCCTTCACATCTCAGTACGTGGGGGATTCAAGTGAGGTCAAGTATGTCCACCGTTGAGATATGTTCCTGCCATAGACATTGGCTCTCCTCTATCGCAGAATTGGTACTAAGCATGATTAGTTTCACTGGGCTGATCGCAGACCTGCAAGCCCGTCCCCTAGCAGGAAGGACGGCAAAACTTGCAGAGGCGTTAATGGCCATCCGCGTTGGCGAGACCACCATGGTCACTACATCTCCCAATGAGCTTCCCAGCCCTTCGGCTGCTAAAGAACTAATACAATCTTATCTCTTTGGCAACCACCTTTTGTCCCCCTTCCTGTCAAGAAATAGGATTGTCACAGTTCTCAGTACCGTCTACCATGACGGCTTACATGGTCAAGGAGCAGCACCCAGGAGACAGTTGGCGCCAACCCTACCCCAAGACCTCTTTCGGATAAACATGATGTTCGCATAGGATCTGTCCGCCAAGCGCGCGGTAAGTTCCTTCAGAGCCCAGCACTGGGGTACTATGTCGCGGCTATGCATCACTTCAAATCAATACCCACAATTCTCGGGATTGATGCCGCGCAGAACCTGCTATTTATTGTTGAATTTACCTTACTACAAGATACGGGATGCTCTATATGGGACATCTGTCGCATATGTATGCGAATCTGTCTCTTGTTAGACTTGCATAGAGATCGTCCAAGCACCGACGAAGAAACTACACAAGCCGAACGATTGGTTTTCTGGGCTTGCTACTCCCTCGACCGTACTGCTTCGGCCACCCTCGGCCGCCCTTTCTCAATCTCAGACATAGATATCACTGTCCCCGTGAGTACCCAAACATCCGAATGCGCGAAGCTCTTGGTGGGTCACTAACTGGCTCTTGGATCCAGGTCCCTAGCGCAAGCCACGTTACTGACGTCGAAATTTTGTCTGAGATGTTTGATCCTGTCACAGTTGCGAAGCTCCCTCCTGAGAATATCTTCTTTGTAGCATATGTGGAGTTACGAAAGCTTTCTTCAGAGATATCTACATACTTTTACCGCCTACGAAGGAAGCGATCCTCCAAGGAGGTTACTACTGATATATCCGAGTTTCTCACCAGACTGAAACACTGGCGACTTGCTCTTGCACACATGCCTCAGCAGGACACTGTCTTTTGCCTGAGTTCCAAATGGCTAGACTACCCCCTTGCCAAGGAAACATTATCCCTATCTAGAGCAGCGATCAACCATTTTATCATCTCCGGGGAAAGTCGCATCCCGACGGATCTGCGAGATCTGTGCCTGAGCGCAGGCGTTTCTACCATCGAAACTTATACAGCCATGTTTCTAGATGGCCAAGTGGACGTGACCAGAATATACTTCCACGTCCTCTTCTCCGCAGCAGTTTCCTGCATCTATTGCAATCTCGTCGAATGCGGGGATGTGATTGGTTTGGACATCGAAGAGATCTATATGCCGTGTGGGAGAGAAGCGAGAATGAGGGTCTTCACAAGCCTGGATACCTCAGTCCAAGTCTTATTGAAGATCGCAATTGATTTTCCCGATCTCAAAAGCTATAGCGCAGCCTTAGAAGTTATTATTTCTCAGATGCAATATTCGAGAACCGGGCCTGAGATCGACTCCAGCCATGTGAAGGCAAGCGTACCCAATGCTTCAGCCGTTGTAGGAAACAGCGAGGGTTTAAGTAAACTAGCAATGAACCAGTATGAGGCCCCTGATTCTGCTTATCAGGCCGTTACCGACATCTCATGTTGGCAGAGTGTTGGAGCAGAGATGTGGCAGTTTGTCGAGCCAAATTGGCCTGATTCTTTTTTAGATAGCAGTATGCTCGACACGGTCGTCAATAAGGACTTTGACAGTGCAGGTTGGATAGATCCTTTCAATTTCCTTCCTGAGCAAACTTAATAAATACAGATTTTAGAGCCTGCGTGGTCTAAACATGTAAGCAGATATGAGTGTTCGGGTTTCATGTATGAGTGTATTGAAGTGTGTACATATCACGGTATAATATAGCACTATTCATACCTTGGTTAGCACTATAGATCAGGCTGCTCTTTATGAGGGCTCTCACACCTAGTACATGTATATGTATGTTATATATAAATGTGATCTAAGCTCTAAAGTAGTCAGACGCTTTAGTCATGCCTGCATAGCAGGCATGTGGTACAGTCTTAGGCCTACAGCAACTCGGATCATTCTTCATTTTTACTTCGTGCAGTATGGCCCTGGCCCGTACCTTCGTGGTTGAAGAACTGAATCTTAGCGACTCCAATGTTTCATCTACAGAAAACATCATAATCAACATCCAGATCGAGATGGAATATTCTCAAGAGTCAGGCAACTTCAGCTTCTCTGTTGCTAATACCACCCACGGTACCATCGGTATGAAAAGCAACCACTCTTCCACTAAACTGGCCATACATACTCCTTGTAGGAGAGGTTTTCTAACTCCATTTGATAATATAACACTGGCTACCCACAGCGGCCACCCGGGACTTTTTCAACTCCACAGCTGCTCCTTCGGCGACTGGGTGATTCCGAACGCCTTCGCTGATAGGTTTCTCACTTTTATCTAGTGACAGTCTTTGCCAACTACAACTAGCACTCTCGATCTTATTTAGGGGGGTTTCTTTCTCTTTCATTGTGAAAAGATTTGGCTGAAATTGGAATGTGTTAAAGTTCGCTCTGGTAATTAGTTATCCTTTTTATGTAAAATAAACAATTTTACTACTATTTGCCCACAAAAATCAATAGCGTTGCTTTATAGCGTTTGTGTCAAATTTGATAGCCCTTATTTAATTAGACTTCTTCAGTAAAGAACTCCCATACTTTCGTTACAGCAGCGCAAGCGGACTCTGACTGAGTTTGTGGAGTTGTCGCACCAATGTGCGGCGTAGTAATCACGTTGGGGAATGCCCACAACTCACCGTACTTCTCTAAAGACGGTGGGTCGTAGATCAGGGCATCAATACCAACTCCAAAAATTTCCTTCTCTCGCAATGCAACGATTAAGTCATCTTCGTTGATGATACCGCCTAGCCCCACAGACGTAAGCCGCTGCTCTTGAAAAGAGGAATAACGTACTCACCTCTGGAATGATTGACCAGGATAGCAGTAGACTTCATGGCTCGCATCTCCGCCAGGCCGATGAGATTTCGTGTAGAATCCAGCAATGGGACATGCAACGTCAGTATATCGACGATTGGCAGCATCTCTTGGATGGCCTGGACTCTGGTATGGGGCAACTCTAGCCAGGCATCGACCGGCAGAAGAGGATCATAGGCGTATATGTTGCACCCATAGCCGAAGTGCAGAATCCGAGCTACAGCATTGCCAATGGCTCCCATACCTATAATACCCACATTCTTACCGGATATCTGCAAGCCAGAGCATGCGTGACGCTGGAACTGCTCTCCGTTGCGCTGCCGCACACTTATGTCTACGATCTGTCGTGCAATGCCGAAGATGTGTGCAATAACAAGCTCCGCAACGGCCGTGGCATTGACTCCAGGCGTGTTTCGAACAGAAACATTGTGCTCCTACTCTTTTCGTTTGTGAACTGGCTAAGGAATGGCCATGGGGCGTGGAACTTACCTTGGCGGCAACAAGATCAACTTTGTCGAGTCCGACGCCTTGCTTCCCAACCACCTTGAGCTTCTTGGCGGCCTCAATATCCTGTGAAGTGGAGATGGTTAGGATCAAACAATGATCATTTTATTGCTAGGGCAACGCACTGATCGGTTCAGCGACCCGGTTCTCATAACAATTGCATCAGCCACCTCGCGCCAGTTTTTCGCGGGAGGAAGAAGCAATTGGTACTTTGGAGAGACGAAAAGATCTTTTGCCAGTTTTATCGCATCTTCATGTACTGATTGAGATTGGTCAGCAGCGAAGGGCTTAAAGATGAAAAGGTAGTACAAAGTCAAAAGGGTCAGAGATCTTTACAATTCTCAACGATAGCAACAACCTTTGTGGCGGTCATGGTGAGCTTTGATATTGCTCAACTGGCCTCACACGCAGTGCTAATTACCACATATCCAGAGCAGCTGTGTATATACTGGCACGCGGGGTGAGATCTTTCTATTCTAATCAAGAACGTGCGATATCATAATGGAGAAGCTTGCGATAGCCTGGCCGCCTTCCATTCACATTCCGCAGATTTCTACCGATGTTAGGCCAATTCCGGCGCCGACTACAGGGGGCGGAAAAAGAGCCGGGGTTTTCCCATAACGCGTTCCGGACACGAGTCCGACACACCCAGTTAGACCTCGGGCTGGCCCCGATGGGCAATCTCCAGTCACATTAGGGCACTGCCAAATGTGTTCTGGCTAACTTTCAGGCTGCTTGGAAAGACCGATTCCCTAACAATTGAGGAAAATACACACATCCTTCACAATCTTGTGAAGAAGTGGATCAGAAACGAACGAGGGGTCTGGCACTGGACCTATATCCCGTTTGGAGAATGCCTAAGAGTAGCAGTCAGCAAGACCGTTTCCAATGACTGCGACATATTGAACCAACCCTACCTTTAGCTCATCTTCGAAAAAGCCGGAACTCGCATCCGAAAGTGCACTGTAGAAGACATGGTATTGTTTCATTGCTGCGAACCTGATCGAGTAAGAGCTGAGAGTTGAGACGCACTTGTTGAGAGTGGCCATGATGTCTGTGAGTGATTGCTGAGACCGACAGAAGCGATCGCGGATGGCGATATCAAGTTGGACGATACCCGCGCCAAATACAAAATAGCCTGCTATCCAACAAAGAGGCGTGTTATGAAGTGACCAGCTGTGGCAAATGTCTATCATCCTAGTGCAGGCCTTCAGCACTTCATATGCGCTGGCAGACCCTACATGTTCCCTGGAGGGATGGGTTTCAAATAGTAGGATCAAACCTCTGAGATAGAGCATCTCGAGGAATTTTCCGTTATAGGTGGAGGAATCAAGACTTCCATCAGTATCCACGGTGTCTTTCCAGGACTGCGGTCGATAGTAGTAATGATTCGAGTTTGCTCCATTAGCTCGTCGAATTTCTGATAATAGTTTTGTGATCACGAAGACGTCTCGGGATTCCCGTTTACTACTGGTCACATTTGGCATCTAAGCCCGAATATGGTCAGCGCATCTAAAAGGAAAGAAGCAGCATAATGACCCACAGCTAGTGTTATGTCACAGTTTTGTATCGAGATAGGCTTTCCCAAAGCTAGACTCGTGAGGCTAGGTCATCTCAACTTTGATTCCTCCATGTTTGGAAAGATATGTGGACCTACCGATCTAGGCAATACGCAGACCAAAAGGCATCTCTTGAAGGCACAAATCCTACGGGTGACGATATTTCCTGGCTCCCCGGCTTGGGTTCTCTGTGGAAGCCGCAGGAGATGATTCGACCGATTGTCATGCCAACATAGTGCCAGGTCAATCCTGCTTCCGGATGATACAAGGAAAGAACTGACAAAAGAAGCAGCCCCTGGATGTCTAGCAATCTCTCACCGCCTGTGGAGTTAGTAGTAAAGTAGTCGCTCGTGTGCCTAGCAATGGAACGGATCAGAAAGGTCGCGTCATGGAAGCGTCCGCCTACGTTCATGCCCATGGCGAGCACACATGCAATGAGAAGCTCTTCCATGGGTTTGGGGGACGTAGTGTCCCCCGAAGCTACTCGTGGGTACATTGAGAATATCGAAGAACGGTCTGTCCATGGGTGTAATGTGTGAATACTTTCGAGGTAATTATCGATGAAGTAGCACGCCTGAACTCTGGGATGGCCGCCATCATTTCTGAGGGGTTCGGATCAAAAACATCATCGAATAAGCCGTTCCAGTTGTCCATGTCGGTGGCACTGGTAATCATGGAACCATTGCAGCGGGCCGTTGCGGATATGACCGCTGGGAGCGTGAAGTTGTACACATGCTGCAGGTCTCGTTCTTCGGCCATGGCGGCAAGTGGCAAGTGTGCGAGGGGTGAATCAATACGTGGGTGTGCAGGAGACTGCTCGACGTCTACCTCTGCTCGATCTTCACAACGAAAG
Organism: Acrocalymma vagum; assembly: GCA_028476805.1. Lineage (NCBI taxonomy): Eukaryota > Fungi > Ascomycota > Dothideomycetes > Pleosporales > Acrocalymmaceae > Acrocalymma > Acrocalymma vagum. Next base: position 41,378 of record JAQGEP010000030.1, read on the forward strand.
GGGCCTTCAGTGATTCTAGTTCGAGACGTAGGTGGTTGAAGCCCGCTAGTGGTTGATGACTGGGTTCCATGGTGCTTACCGCGCTGGCGCTCAAGAGTACGCAGCCTCGTTTCGAGGGATTCAACATAGCTGCAGTTATTGTCAGAAAAAAAAAACCAAAGAGAATAATCCATGGTTCTTGGGCGATATACCCTCTCGCGCCATTAGTTGCCACTATGTTGGTAAGGTTGGTGGTGCATAAGGTGTGAGCCGCAATACATCTGCGACAGGCGGGTGTGCCCCGATCGCATTTCTGTTTTCGCCTCCGGCACCGATCACAGGCAAGAGGCAGCCTCTCCTCCGACACTTAGCTTTGCCGCCAACCTAATAGTTCATTGGGTGATTCCATCGGGAGCTCATTGCAAGATTGTAGAAGAGCTGGGGTTGGGAGGAAGCAAGTCGGGTTGCAGGGAAAAGGGTATTCGAAATTCAATGACCTAGCCCTCATTTGGGATGCGAGTGGGAAGCGGCAAATGACCGCCACACCACTGCCTAGTGTAATAATGTCCCACCTACCACAAACAAAAGCATTTTTACATAGAGAGTCTGTATTATGATGTTGTTATTCTTTGGTGTTGGGTGGTAGGACTTCCTGTTGTTCGCGTCAGGCTTAGCATCATCAACCGGTCGAATGGAGCCGCAGGATGAGGCTCAAACCCGGAATCAATCTGGCGCAACATATTTCAAACAATACCTGGATACATCAGATAGTCCTCCTCATATCACACCTACCCAGCGCCGTCCCAAACAGGCTATACCTAGTTAAAGGGTATCATCTTAACTTCCTGATCAGACCGTATCCAGCCCATCTTTGATTCCCTAACCGCTAGACTCAAGAGAGCAAGGTAGTCTATGGCAAAGGGTCAGTGCCATACAAGCGAGCCTCACAGAAATCGAGGCAATGGGGGGTAGCTACCAGGCCCAGGGAGTTGAAGCTGCTAGACAAACAGCAAACAGGAACAGAAACAGTGGACACGGCCAATCACAAGCGCCTACAACGAAAGCAGAGCATTCAACCTTGTAATCCCGATCCCCTGGAATTCCAGCGTCCCAGCCAATTGTGGACCAGTAGCTAAGGCCAGGCGAGGATGAACAGCAAAGCAACAGCGACTCTCAAGCAGATCTAGCCGCATCACAAGTCACTTACATTGATTCCACTGTTACGAACAATACCTTTACATTCGGGGCATCTGGCTCTGTTGCAAATATCACCATTAATGCCACGTCAAGTCCTCCAGATAGAAACAAAAGACCTGTAGCAAGTGGGGATGAAGAAGGGAGCACTATCCAAAGCGAAGAGCCTCCAGCCCTATCAACGCGATCAAGAAAAAGATCTCGGATAGGCCAAGTATGAACCTATGGGTAGAGATTTAGATCTATCATGATACAATATTTGTCCTTCCCCTTTATGCAAAACTACTGCTGCTTTTGTCTGCTGCCTGAGAGCGTCTGGGTTTTTAGCGTTTCTTGGGCATATCTTAGTAGTCTTCGTCGATGAGATAGTTTTGCTAAGTCTTAATAGTCTGTCAGAAAGTTGGTAGTGCATCAAAACAGCAGTAGGTCGGAAATTATTATGCTAAGCAGTGGTATTTTCGTTCTTTGCTGATTAGAGTATGCTTTATTGTTCGAAGATACTTTACTAAGAGCCTCATTCTAAAACAGGGGCTTTTCGCTATCTGGCGAGGGATGTTACTTGTCTTTGATCAAAGACAACACACCGAGGATATAGTTCGCAAGCTAAACATGCCTTACACACCTGAGCGGTGTTGATAATCTTCCCTTAGGGCTTCTGTATATGCGAGGCTAGGGTACTAGTCGAAAAATCCAATGACGTGGTAAGCTAGCCCGGGGGGTTCCGGCACAGGGGAGTAGTCGAACGCCGCGTAACTGTAACGGGGCGACTTGGGGATCGCCTCGAAGGGGTTGTAGTGAGAAATGAGGCGCAGGTGGCTTTGACATGCCTTATGATGAGTGTCTGTTTTGTCGTGTAACAATGATACTTCAGTGTGGGCCAATGGCCTACTGTGCAAGGCTAGGCTCGTTGCTGACTCTAGAACGGGAAACTTTGCCGCTGGGAGCTGGCAGAGGCATCGCCTCGAGCGTGGGCACAAGATCGAGTATGAGGGTCTCTACCTGTCGCTCTGCCGGCCTTCGCCGCTTCGCTGAACGGGGCCCTTCCAGCTCTGGTTCCAGCGCAGCGTCCAGCACTGCAGCCGGGGAGATAATCATCGTATTAACAGATAAAGGGCGCGTTCGTTTGCGTGTTGCTAATGGTCCGCCTGTTACGCCGACATCGCCAACGAGCAGCTCGTCCTGCGCTAGTGGCCTGTCCTGAAAGACGTTAATATGGCCTTATTCACTCTGGCGGAAGTACTCACCATGACGTAGTTATATAGCTTTAAATTCCAAGGGAGTATTTCGACGATTTGGCCCGTGCGTGGCGAGGGTCACAGACTTTTGGGCAGTATATCTCGCTTCACCAAACACGAGATAATCGATATATATGATACTATTCTACACAGCTTCTAATAATTTATTCTATGGGCTTTAGCATTGCGTTTGTTTCTGGGCTTCTTTTTAGGTCTCTTTTGTATGACAAGTATGCTTAATTAGATGACAAGCACTCATACATTTCATTCACGAATCATGACACACACACACACACACACACACACACACACACACACACAATCTCCCTCCATATAGATCTGCAAGGAGTAACCCAAGTCACAAGTTCAAACAATTTGAATCCACTTCTCAAACCCTGCAGCTCGAAAACAAAAGCCTCGATAAAACCTATGACCGCCATAGGTATGCTCTTCTCGGGTCTATCCCTGCACATCACCCTACATGAATCACCAATGAAGACCAAAAAAACATAACACACTATGTTGAACATGATACATTGTATATTCCATATGTTCAATTCTTTCGTGGGGTGGAAAGCTCATCCAAGCTCTTGATCCCAAGTCCCAAGCACCGTTCAATTCCCGTTTAAATACCACACAACCCTTATAAGGGTACAGTAGATCCGGTTCCGGTTCCATCAACACCAAGACGCCATATCCCAAGAAGCGTACGCAGAAAAACGCCGTCTATGCATGCAAGCCTAGCCTGACACAAATAGCCCCAAAAGAAAAATCTCCAGACATGCCGGTCCTGCCCAAAAACGTTTAGAAAGACAAAGGCAAGAGCCAAAAATGTGTTTCAGACAGCCCGCCCTTAAGTTGAGTAATGTAGCTATACAACTAGAGAATGATGAGAAAAGGAAAGAATAAAAGACTCTATACAACAGCTTGAGGAACCCCGTCTTGCGGTGTTAGTTCCCCGGAAACAAAAAAAAAAAGGAAAGAGAGGATTGTTGCGATGACAAGATTTGCAAAATAAAGGAATAACACCTGTTCATGTGCCAGGTATCCCTAGAAATCCATGGAGAAGTAGTGGTTGATCGTAGAGTAGATCAAAGAAAGGAGAAAATGCCGAGGCCACCACGGCCTGTTTCCGAGAGTCCCGGATGAGGAAAATATGCTTATATGCTTATATGTGTTAGTAGAGAGGCCTGGAAATATATCGCCCTTTCTATACTTGAATTCTTTCTTTTTCTCTTTCTTTGTGTTCGTCTTCTTTTGTTCTTCCCTTCTTCTTGTCTTTCTTATCCAAAATCGCCCGTCTCCTCTCTTATTCTTATTCTTATTCTTTTATACCCAACCTCTAATCATCAATATCACTTCCGCTCTCCTCCAATTTCTTCCTCCTCTCCTCATCCATTTCGTTATATGTAGCATACGCCAACAATATGAACGCGCCGATGATAAGCAAGCCACCAACAATCGCAGCGGAGGTAAGCGGGGAATTGAGGGGCGGGGGAAGCAACTGATCGACGATAGCAACGATAAAAATGGTCAGGAGGGCAGCGACGGAAGACAGAACGGGGGAGGTAAGCGAAATAAGGACGAGGAAGGAGCCCGAGAAAGCTAGAGATATCCATGTCAGCTGGTTTAGGTTTCGAGGGAGAGGGGGAAGAAAATGACGTACTGGCATTAGCGAGGACGGAAATAGCCATCATCCAAGCCTGTTCTCCGGTGGGAAGTTCAAAAATCTCCCATCCCATGAAATGCAAAAAAGGTAAAGGAATCCAAAGAACAAGCAAAGTAAAACCGCCAATCAAACTGCCAAACGTATTTGCAAAAATCACGCCTTTGTCAGGGGAACAACCGTCGGGGGGACACGCAAGACGCTTATACAAGACTTCGTAAAAACCGTAGAGTACGCTTCCAATGCCAATGACCAAATTCCCTAGCGCCCGATTGTCAGCTTCAGAAGAGGGAGGAGCCTTTTCACCGCCCGTACCGCCTCCAGACTTGGAGCCATGCTTAGCAGGAGACGAGTCGCCGTAAGCAACAACAAAAACACCAGCGATAGCAATCGCAACTGCAACGACCTTGCTCGTGCGCACCTTCTCATTCAGAAGGGGAATACTGAATGCATATGCGAAGAAAGCAGAACAATTATAAATCGCAGTCAAATCACTGGCTGTTGTCATGTTGACAGCCACGTACCAACTGCCGCCGGCAACGGTAAGAGCACAAGTGACGAGGGCAGTCATTCTAATCATGTATCTTTTGGGCGAGTTTTGAGATTGGCGAGGGGTGGGATGAAGGGTGCGGTGCTGGACCATGAGGGCGATCTGACGGAGGAGCTGGACATGGCGGCGCCAGAAAACGTCCCACGGCTGGTCCCATTTCTGGATGCGCAGGAGAAGTAACTGGACGGGCCAGAGAACTACCCAGGAGCCGTGGGTCATGTATCTACATTACGGAGATGTGTCAGTATGATTTTTCTTTGAGAATTTTTGTAAAGGACTGTCCAACCAAGGGGAACAGTGGGGGTTGACAGCGGCTTACAGCATGCAGTATGGCTTCTCCCATTTCAACTCATGCTGAATATAGACGGCGGTTTCCGTCTGGACAGTAAAGCTGATCAAGCTCAATACCAAAAAGACGGCTGCGAAGGTGTAGCGCTTGCGCGTTTCGTATTTGGCCTGCGTTTCGGGATCGCGCTCGTGAAAGGTGTGGGTGCTGCGAACAAGACCATCAAGATCCCTATCCGCGATTTCATCGCTGTTCTTGTGGCTACCCAGCAGGCCATCTCTCTCCCTCTCAAGCTCTGGTCTTAGATCGGACGGCATGGCGGCGTCGTGGTCATCCCAATCGTCGAATTCGAGGTCGGAACTGTCTGGGCTTGAGGGCTCCTTTGAAGCTATGCCTTTGGCTTTCTTCGAGGCGGTGCGTGGATGTGGAATGTCGGAGAAGGGTGAGGAGGAGCCAGAGCGCTGGTGTGAGGAGAGGGCAGAGATAACGACGGGAGAGGAGGAGCGATCGGGTGGGCCGTGATCGGAGAGATTGTGAGGGTGGGCGTTGTTGGCGTTGTGGGAGGTTCGGGTGGACGAGGAGGAGAGGTGTGCGGTCTTGCGGAGGGGGATGGAGTCGGGCATATAAGGCAACGGCGGGAAAGGGCAAGTCAGAGTCAGCGAGTGGAGGTGTGCAGGCAGGCGATGCAGGCTAGTGTGGCTCTGATTATTCTTTTGCGAGTTCCAAGTGGCATTCGGGGTTGTGAGAAGCTCAGCCAAGCCCCCTGCGCGCGCTGCGCAGACACAAAGTGGACCCCGGACGCTCGCTCCTTCTCTGCTAGGGCTGTCCCCGGCCAATCGCACCTGCCAAACACCGCCAGCCATGCCACAACGTGCGCGGCCAGTGGTGCCGCCGCTGCCGGCTCTTTGTCAAGCTTAAGGGGGTTCAAAGGGAAACAAACGCACGTCGTTGTCTTCACCCGAAGAATAATCAGCACAATCAACATAATCAAGGGAGTATGGCCTTCTACTACGGTCGCTGCCTGGTTGTGCCGTCCGTCCACTTGTGACCTGCTCGGCAGCCGGGGTTGAAAGACACTATACTACACTATACTGCACTACACCATTTGACTACATCATCCGTACCACCACCACCTAGTTTACATCACTACACATGACCCATCCCATGTACGCATAGCAGAGCAGATAGGCAATCTTCCCTCGAGCACAAATGACCTGCCTGGAACGCTACTTGTAAGACTTGCATTGCACTTCGTCTTCATAGGACGAAGTATACATTAAGAAATACCACTTCTCCCTTCCGTGGGCTATTCGTTCGTAAAATGGTCCTTGGACTTCGTATTCCTTCTCTCGTCATAACTCCGCTCCCCGGAGAGAATATAAATACACTGCTTGATTCATCTCGGCAAAGCACGTAGGCCGTACAACCAGGTCGTGAAAGAAAAAGGGAAATAGAACATGACAAAAAAGCCAGAATCTGAAACAAAATACCCACAGGTCGATGAATAGCATTGCCAGGCCGTCATCTTCCCTTCGGCCAAGCTTTGTCGCCAACCCAGCTAGCTTCACAGCGGACTAGCCTCAAGACCCTCTGCCCGTTCTTGCGTCTCTGCTTCTTCCAGCTCCTTGAGTATTTCAGGCAGCATCGCTTCAACCTCCTCTTCACGCTCTCCGAGCGCTTTTGCAATCAGACTCTTGTACACACCTTGTTTCTCGCTCATGCCCGCTACCGACAGATTACCCACCACCTCCTTGACCAGCTCTCTCCGTTCGATTTGAGCACGATGAAGCAACAGTGCTAACCTCATTTTCTCGTTCAGATCAATGGGTGAATTTGTACTGTTCTGCGGTTGGGTCCCCATACACAGCCGTCTGAGCTCTGCCTTTTGCTCAATTTCTAGAAGCGATTCGGCGTCTTCCACAAGCATCATCAGCTCGTCTTCTTGTTGGAGATCCGCCTGATCATCCCCAAGATCGATCCTTAGTCCATTACTCATGCCCTCCAACTCTGCAATTTGTTTCCGTATCGCTTCAAGCTCGGCTTGTCGCTTCTTGACAACGCGCTCTGCATCCAGTGATTCAGCCTCCTTCTCTTGCAACTCTGACTCGTATGCCGCGGCAAGCTCTTCGCATTTTTCGAGTAGCGTTGGTGCAACTTTAGTCATCAAATGTGAAGCCGTCTGCGAGCGGTACTGCGACCGATGCTGCGATGATTCCCGAGTAGACAGGTTTGAAAACGACAGAGGCATTAAGGGGGGGCCATCGATTTGTGATCCATGGCCGTTGATATGCTGTTCCAGAGGCGGTGCAAATGGTGACGATGAAGCTTGTCGCGGTCGGCCATGCATTCGGCGTCGTTGGTTCAGCTCTCGAATCAAGTCATCTGCGGTTTCGCCCCTCTTGTTTGGAATATCGACTGCGACATTCCGCCCAAGGAGACTTCGCACACATTTTCTCGCTCCATTCCGTGCAGCAATCATGATAGCTGTATCACCGTTTTGATCCTGCCCGTTTAGAAGTCGCGTGACCTCGTCAGGAATCCAGGTTTCCGAGAGTTTGTTGATTATGCAATCGAGATAATACCTGGCACACACAAATTTGTTTGCGCTGCTTGTCGTCGCAGCGATGTGATGAAATACTGTGCTGCCAAACCAGTCAGTCCTATGCACCGTCTGCTGCAATATCTTGACCATGCTCGGCATCGTTTCCTTGTCGTAATTATTGGTGAACATCACCGCACGCATCAGAGGAGTCTCTAGGTTGTTTGATAGACAATCTATACGTGCACCTCGTCGTATCAACTCCTTGACAACTTCGACGTCTCCCATGGCGGCAGCCCAGTGCATGGCCGAATGCCCCTTCTCGTCGATGGGACGGTCAAGATTTATACTGGGAGGCGGCTCGGGTGGCTGCACGTAGCCGTCTCGGTGGTCTAGCAGCATAAAATAATCGAGTAGTTCGTCAGCCCATATCTGGTGCTGCGAGTCCTGGACAGACATCTCATCGATACCCCGCTTGCGCTTGCGACTGGCATTCGAGTACTGTGACGCATCCATCATGTCGGGATCGCCCAGCATGGACTCCGAGACAACAGTGTCATTATCAGGCGTCTCCTCACGGTAGTGTGATCGCGAGTGGAGCTGAGAGGGGTCGTACTGTTCTTCGCTAACTTGGGACTGCGAGTTGGCCAGGAACGCTAGATACACAAAGTCAGCTAGAGGTTCTCGCAGGGCGAGTGTGAAGGAAGAATAGCTTCTTTCACTGCTAAGACAAAGTCTAGCGAATAAGTGATATTACCATTTCTAGTAGCTGCTGCTGCTGCTGCTGCTGCTGCCGCTGCCGCCGCCGCTGCTGCAGCGCTTTGTCTCGCCGCAGGTTTAGCGCGGTTGCTGGCCGCCGTTGCATGTTTTGGGGCCGGAGGAGGACTTCTATCACCAGGTACGAAGTCGAAGATGGGAAGCATTTTCTCTAGCACACCATTGCGCTCCGCGAGCGCTCGCCCGTCTTGGAGCGGGATCCATGTTCCCTGGTACTTGCCATATCCACCCTGCACCTTTTCATGTACGCCCTTCTGCACTTCTCGCTCGAGGATACGGGTACGGGCGGGTTTATCATAGTCGGCCACTTTGAGGATGTGCGTAGCGTTGATCCAGTCGTCTGCGCGGCGGCGCATTACATGATTGCCAGCAACATTAAATTCATAGACGGGGACCTAAAACATGTCAGTTTACAGTCTTGGATATTGCGGTCCCGCATATGGGGTAGTCTCAGCGAGCGCCAGCCCCAAGAAGATATATGGCCTCTTCAGGCAGGCAGGCGGACACTAAGCGCAAAAGCGCAACTTACATTGCTGTATGTCGCCGAATAGATCTTGCCATCGGGAGCGGGAGGCATGGTGAGCCGCCTCAGCAGTCAAAATGGCGCGAAATGTGTGCAATGCGATGCGCTCGAGGCGTGGTCGTGATCGCGCGTGTCGTCGACCTCGGGAGACGCGCCCGGAGGAGTTGCACGCGTAGCAGTGAATTAGCCTGTGCCAAGCCTTTGTGGCGCCCGAGCTTCCTGGCCGACTTCACTCATTCTATCCTCGAGCCTTCGACCCCTCCCCCCAGCTCCACACCCGCAATTGAAGGCTCAATCCGCTTTCCAACACCATGACCGTCGTCGAGAAGATAAAGGATGCCGTTGGTGTCACCAGCGGCGCGCCGCAAAGTCAGTCTGCCACGCTTTCCCTCCCAATTGGCTCTACCCTGCATCACATCCACGACACTCACTAACGCTCACCTGCAGAGGCTACCCGCGAGGAGATGAGCGCTGCTAAGCTCCCCCTCGCCTACCGAGACTCCTGCGCACATCTCCTTATCCCCTTGAACCGGTGTCGTGTCGAGGAATACTACCTACCCTGGAAGTGCGAGGTATGCCAGAGCGAAACATTGTGGCCGAGGAAGCCGAGGTTGGCTGACTATCATCCGCAGGACGAGCGACACACATACGAGAAGTGCCAGTATGAGGAGTTCAAGCTGCGAGTGCGCAAGATGGAGGAATTGAGGGCAGCGAAGGGAGGAGACCGAAGCAATTAAGGAACAGTTCAAAACGAAATGGGGTATTGGCCAATGATAGACGGCAGACACGGTTGCTGCTTGTATATATACGCAGCGAATTTTGCAATGACAGCATTTCCTCATTTTCTTTGGACAAAGTCAAGGATGGAATCAGAACCTACGGCCAGTGCGGAGCGTTTGACAGTGCATCGCCTTTTGAATGATTACATTCAACTCGAGTTTACGCCCCAATACCATTTCCAGATTGATATCTGGCCAAAGATGCGCGATGCAAGCTGGTATTACGATTCCTTGCTCGTATGTCTTGTTTTGCAGATGCTGGACTAATATACATAAGCAACATCATAGTGATCACGTATCCCAGCTCGTCAAGGTGATTATCGCGATGCACGAAAAGAATTTACTAAAATCAAATTACCCAAGATCTATTAGCTTCGACTCCAAAAGCTTTACAAATCTAGTACTTCGACATCAATTGACGTTGCTAATGGTACATCAGCTTACTATTCTAATCCTCTGATTGGCCGTCTATAGTTTCGCCTTGGTATTCTCCGCAGCAGCCTTGTCCCTCAACTGTCTCCTCATAATCTTACCCGACTAGCATTCGTTAGTCAATAACTTTTTCTGGTGAGGCCTAATTACTTACCGGATTCTTGGGAACCGCATCAATGAAGTGCACGCCGCCGTCTAGTCGCTTCGCCCTCGACACTCGCTCGGCAAGCCAGCTCTTAATCTTCTCAGCTGTTTCGGCAGTAGCTTTCTCTGGGCTCTGCGGTACAATGTATGCACGTGGAAGCTCGTTTCCGTCGCTTTGTGCTATCAGTATCTAGAAAATTTCCTGTTCATTAGGGAACTCACATGGTGACACCGATCACGGCAGCGTCTTGAACATCTGGGTGGTCCAACAGTAAGGCCTCAAGCTCGGCCGGAGCGACCTGCAGACCCTTGACCTTGATCAACTCCTGCTTATTGTCAGAAACCTCCTCTCATTAACCCCGCTCCTTTATGAGGCCATACCTTCTTGCGGTCTACGATGAAGAAGTGTTTCTCCTCATCAACGTACGCAATGTCTCCTGTCTTGAGCCATCCCTCCGGCGTAAGTGTTTCCTTGGTAGCTTCGGGCTTGTTCCAGTATCCCTTCATGACATTCGGTCCTCGAACCCAGATTTCTCCCCTCTCACCCTGCTTCGCCTCAATCTTGCCCTCGTCATCTAAGACAATCTTGGCTTCACAGTTTGGCAGCAGCTCACCGACAGAGAAACTCAATGAGATCTTCGTGGGATCGTAAGTAGTAGCCGCGCAAGTCATCTCCGTCATGCCCCAACCTTGCTTGACGTTGATACGCCCGTCGGGCCAAAGCTTCTCGAATTCCTCGCAGACCTCTCGGCCAAGAGGAGCGGCACCAGAGCCAACGCTTTCTACAGAGGACAGATCGAACTTACGTGTCGCCGGATGCTTAGCCATGGCCACAACAACAGGGGGTACGAGAATCAAGTCCGTGACTCTGTACTTCTGGATATATTGCAGCATCTCAAGGAAGTCGAACTTTTGCATCATATACACAGGCACTCGCTGCTTCATAGCATTGACGCAGAAAATCGACTGCGCCATGGCATGATACATGGGTAGGAAGCAAAGGAGCCGCTGGCGTTGTCGCTTTGCCTCATAATCCGGAGAAACCTTGCTCATGTGGATTTGCTGCGTGCAGTTCGAAACGTAGTTCTTGTGCGAAATCATGACGCCCTTGGCCACGCCAGTAGTTCCAGATGAGTAATTCAGTGTGATAGTGCGGTTCAGCTCCTCCTCAGTCTTCAGATCGGGCCAGTGGTAGTTGCGGCCTTTCTCCTCCGAGTCCAGAAGGTCGCTCCAATGCCTAATCTTGCCCTTGGGTGTGTCCTTTTCAACTTTCCTACCATCGAACACAGCGGAACCGTCGTCGAAGACAAAAATCCGGTCGGTGCCCATACCAACCTCAGTTGCGGCTGCAAGGCCAGTATCCAAGCTGCCCTCTGCGCAAATTAGGAATCGGGCCCCCGAATCTTTTAGCTGATAGGCAAGCTCTCGGGCTACATATGTTGGGTTCGCTCCGGTGAAGACGCCCTCAGCCATGATCACACCCATGACGACAGTCGGGAAGAACAGTGTATTGCCCGAGAAGAGGAGGACGCGATCGCCCGGCTGGAGGCCAGCGCGACGCAGCCCAGATGCGAAGCGTTGCGCATAGAGACGGTAGGTATCAATTGACAGCCAATACTTGTCGGGCTCAGCAGCAGAAATCAAGGCTGGTGTTTTAGGGAGCTCAGCGGTCGGCGATTCGAAGATGAAGGTCGGGAGTGAGCACTTCTGGATAGGAAACGACCAGCGGGACTTGAGGACCATTTTGGCAAATGGGTTAGCTCACTTGTTGTCGCTGCGTGAGCTTCGAGTGGGAAAGAATGGGGGGGGAACGGCTCCAGAACCTGAAGATAAATATCGACCTGGGCTTCAGGCCAAAGTTGCTGTCGGAAAACGCGACGGTCGAGTTGCGGAGCGGCGTAGGATTGCTCGAGTAAGCTCCAGGTGCAATTAAAGCCGAGTAAATGTCTATACAAAATCGGTCAGCTCTGCTCTCAATCATTCCCCATTCTTCTCCTACGCTGCAATTGAGTACTTACCCAGCTATCCCGCGTCACTCTTCTATAAACTCTCTAAGCAAGAGAAGAAAAAAAAACAAAAGCCCCAGTGTTGTTGTCCGACGCAGTCCCTCTCCATGCAAGATAAAAGATGCGGAGAACGCTGACTCTCCAACCGCGGCCCGGCCGACCCCATCATAAGCGACATATCCAAGCAGCCCGCAATCTTCATCCGGTTAGCAAGCACCAACTCCACGCAATGAAGGTGTGCACCGGCTTCTCCACAGACCGGGGTGGTGGGGTTAGTGGGTGTGTGTGCCGAGGCATTGCGTGGAATCAAGGGATAGCGATAGGGTTCGCGTGGGATCTTAGGTCAGCGCTTTTCGTACGCGCGAGGCTCATTATACGATAGTCGCATAGTGTATATGGGTGTAGGATTTAGGATCTTCCAGGCCTCCATGAGAGCTGACTACCAAGTTTAATGCGAAACTCTCCCTCGTGTATCCATTTTCGATGGAATCACCGCGCGAGGTTCCGCGGTGGATTTCAGTCTTGGTCGGGTTTATGTCCAGGCCAGAATTCATATATCCTCGGCCGAATATGTTTGTTTCTGTTATGCCGATACCGATATCCTTGGTTCAGTGGTTTCCGAAGGTTCCGCATACCATCTGTCTGGTATGTGTACATTGTGAACATCACTTGTTATGCAATTCATTGTGGGTCCGGATGTCAGCGAAGGAAATTGCCTAAATTGCCCAACAAGGGCGCATCGGGCAACCAAATGCATGGGATAAAATGTGGCTAAAGTCTTCGAAGTGAAGTAACAGAAAAACTGAAAGTTCTGGTTTCTTGGAAAGCTCCATGTAAATATAACTACAAGACAAAAAGGCACGAACTCTAGCTTTTCGTGCCTAGAAATCTAGATACCCATTCATAAATTCGTTCGTTTGTCAAAGAATGATGAAATAGTAGAAAAAAAAATCACTAGCAATAACACACGTAATCCAGCACCTAAAATCCGCCGAGCCTATACACTCCTTCGAAACTCAGCCCTGCATAACCGTGTGCATTTTACCTCATGGATTCAAGCTGTCATTTGCACAAGATTCGCGGTACAAGGCTTCAAATGGTGTCCCAAGAGATGCCTCTCAAATTCTTCATTATCCCTGAAACCCTGCGCCCCAATTCTCTCACAGCCGGGAAATGTGCAAGGTCGCACCCCTTGATAGCATAAAAGATTCGGGTGCTCGGGATGTGCATACATATGGTGACCTCGGAGGTGAACAAGTGTGTTCCATCGAGAGCGGCACTTAGGGAACAGACAGGCCCAAAGCCCTGACTGTCCTCTAGACATTGCAATCGGAAGAGATATGGGGGATTCGTGGTACTCTTTCCAGAAAGGTTTCCCCGGTGCATTGCCTTCAGATATGGGGAAACGGCCTCCTAGGTAGCGGTCTTGCATCCAACACCCCATATGCTCCATCGCCCATTCAGCTATATATGGATGTGCTGAAGTGCTTCCAGGCTCTTGGCTTCTTTGCATTTGTCGCCCAATTTCAAACCATCTTCTGGGTGTGCATATCAAGGCCTGGTGCTCAGTGCATGGAGATCGGACATCACGAGCAAGAGATCTCCCAAAGACAGATCTGCACCAGAAGTATTGGAGATTTGGGAGTGCTTCCTCTGAGATGTTGCTTGCGGTAGTCCAGCAGAAGTCTCTATAGACATTTGTCTTGGGATTTGTGATGTCTTGCCTCATCGGATGCAGGAGATCCTGTTGTGTAATGACAAAGATTATTGCTTGGTTCTGGGAGCTTGGCTGCAACATGGCTCTTGAAGCTCGCGCAAATGTGTTATTTCCATGATTTTGACCCCACGGTAGCCAGACAGTCATGGTTTTCATATTCCACGAGCGCATCAGATCACGGATGTCTTGGTCTCCGTCGGCACAGTAGACACATTGTGATTCGTGTTGAAAAGAGCAGCCCCTAAACTTTTGTTCAAGAAGCCTGTTACACACGTGTCCAACGCGCAAGCGAAGATGTCGTAATCGACGAATTATCTGATTTAACTGGTGACACAGATGTTTTGACGAGTATTCCTTCACCAAATTTTCACTCGGAGGAACGTCCGTTCCAGCAGTATCCAGTTCTAAGTTCACCACGGTTTCCGGAAGGGCTTCGACCAGACCAGCAAGCTTACTTTGTGCAACAGCAGGCACGTCAAGGCTAGGGAAATCCCATCCTTGGTCCGAGAATCTCAACGAGAAAGTCGTAAGTTTCTGGGTTAAATGGAAGATGTTGGCAAGGGCTCTGAAAAAGTCCGTTTTGGAAGACTGGATGAATGATTTTGTGATCCTTGCATGCCGAACATGAATGGCCAACGACTTTAATTCTGAAAGAAAAAGCTGCGATGGAGAGCTTGCTTCGAAGTCGGTAAATGCTGTGAGTTTGATATCTTTGTCTTCTTGCTCGACATGCATGCGACGAGTGTCGGACTCGATGGTCACTGGTATTGCGTAGTCCAAGCCTCGATAAAACCCAAGGCCAATCCTGTGCCATTGTCTACAAGTTTGCAAACAATTCCAGAAATCATCCGATGACTCCGTATCCTTCACGAGCCGGAGGACGATTTGTAGCAGCTCTTCCGGAAGATCGCATATTCGAGATGCAGTGGAAGCGGGACCCATGGATGGCATGCTTGTGATCGACAGTGCTCGCTAACACGCGAGCCTTGCAGATCCAGCAACTTGGGAGAGTTCCAAAGAGACAAAGTGGGTATTTGGATGTTGCTCAACCGTGGGAGAGGTTCTGTTCTATATTCATTGATAACGGGCGGTTTCGTTTAAGGGAGCTCACCGGATATACCCCACTAATTGTTCTAGAACGCTGCGTGGCACAGCTCTGACGGGCATTGTGGGCAATCGCGATTAAGTCCTCTGTGGGCACCAATCAGCACAGCGATTGCCCATCCCGGGGGGGATGAAGTAATGTGTGTAGTAAGGAATACCTCACCGTAGCAGGCAATACACGCTCTCTAAAAGGCAGGATGCACGTGAAAGTAGTTCAATCTACCAAACTCTACAACGGTGCATATAGCCTGGATTACTGATTCCTACCTATCGTCACCTTGAAGCCAGCAATATTGTTTCGTCTTGATTGATCAAATGAGGTATTTCTACGTTCTATTTCTCAAGCACATAAAGCCCTCAATTGTATTGTACCATTAAATAGAACATGCATTTTATTCGTTAGTATCAGCATCAAAAATCTCTACCTCTGCATACCCGATGACAAAAACCATTCTCACCATTACTATTTACCTTTTTACATTACATCAATAGCCACATCCTCATGCGACAGCTGTAATCTCACTAGCCTCAAACGATACGCTCCCCGCCGTGCATTCCTTCTCTCCAGGCGTCGTGCTCTCGCATTCCAGCTCCGCGGCCTTGGATCCCTTTGCAGTAAACCGTGTCCTATGTACATGGTTAGCCAAAAAAAGGTAAACCACACAACACATCACTCTTTCAATTTGAAAGCATGAGAAAATTGAAACAATAGAAAACTTACACAGTACTCTCCCCAACAACACACGTCCACGTCTGGCTAATTTCCACCTCGCCTGTCTCGCTATTGTACCGGAAGGACGCAGAATCCGTCCGCAGCGCATTCTCGCTCATCTCGCAGCCAAACGATTCATCGAAGGTGAAAAATGTGGGTGCTGCAGTGCTGCTAGCCTTGCATGAGGCGGTGACACCCTTGCGGAAGTTGCTGCTCAGCTTGAAGCTGATGTCGGCTTGGGTTTCGGTTGTGCTGTAGTGGATGCCATCGAGGGTCCAGGCTGGGGCGAGCTCGTTCATGGGTGGGTCGCATACTGGGTAGTTTGCCTGTGCTGAGACGAGAGCAGCGAGGAAGCTAGCGGCGATGGAGTAGCGCATGTTGGATGGTTGTTGATGGTTGTGGTGGATAATTTTTGCTTGGCGCTCCCGTAGCAATGAAGATTCAAAGGGCTTCCCAACGAGATATATATATCTACCGTAAGGCTGCGCTTGTTTCTACCACCTCGTGTTTGTGTATCTTAGTTTGTTGGCCTCTTCGTACCTTTAAGTAGTGATTGTCCACTATCACCAACTTCTGGATATGGAAAATGATGTGGCTGTGGGCCTTGCAACGACCCTAGTAAAATCCTCGAACTCGGGGAAACGTTGTTAAGGGCACCTTTCCGTGTGCACGATAATACACAAATACGAATTAGATTGCCCCAGCGTATCCGCTACTACTCTACCTCTACGGCCATAAGCTCTGACGGTTTGACATCAGATAATAAAACAAGCGGGGCGGAGGATGAATTGAATGTCATGACTGCTTGGCGTCAGCATTAATGTGTGTTTTTGCTGCTACTTCTGCATCCTCCAGATGCTGCGCTAGACTAGTTAAATTTCCCCTGCAATTTCCATTAGCCTTCATAAGCAATAAATCTCGAGTGACACACGTGGGAAAAAGAAGATCGATCTTCCTCACATAGTGGGTCGCCAAAGGAGATAGGTTCTCGCACGACGGCAATGCTATTGGTCTGGCCCGTCATTGGTTGCTCACAGTTGATAACTGAAACGAATATTTATCGACTTTTCTGCACCCATTACATTGACGGCTCTCACGTCCTGCTTCGCTCATTAGCTGGCGCTAGCATGGTCCGAAAGTGTGGCGAAGGAATACCGTGCATGAACCTAAACGGAAAGTCTCAGGTCAATCAAAATTGGCCGTGAGCAGAGTGGCAAACAATCTCCCCATGCTTCGTGAGAGCCTCATACGGTCGGACTTATATGGCGCTGTGTAAGTACAAATCATTGCTGACTGCAGCGATATTAGGTTTTCACGATGCCCCATAGAAATGTTTCGAATTCATCTTCATTTTTGATTTCAATAGACCTTTCGTATTCCGTTCCTGCAGTCATGCTAGCTGGTACTTACAGTGATTTGAAACTAGTCTCTTCGCTCGTAAACGTTGCATGTAGCTAAGTCAACCTATTTCGAGGGAGGCAAAGAACATGCTACGTCATTTTGAATACTTCAGTCGGCAACTGAAGCCAGAAGGGCCTCGTACTTTTCCTTCCAGTACATGACATCGCCGTTGGAGGCTCCTCCATTGAACCCAGAAGCGTTTGCTAGGGAAAGCTGGCCTTCGAGCTGCTTGATCTCTTCGGTCTTGTCCAGAGCATCTTTTCGATATTGGTCGGCTTGCTTGTAGGTCGGCAGGATTTTCTTGTACTCTTTATATGTCTGTGTAGCCATCTCTTTCCAGTCGGCCAATTGCTTCTCCAACTCAGAGACATCCTTCTCCATAACGCGACCCTTCGTGTTTGTTACATCTACCTCGGCGGCGCTCATCGCAGGAGTGTCCCTTTCGACATTACTTGCAGCGACGCGGTTTTCCTCAAACTTCTGAACTGTGGCAAGCAGTCGAGAGTTCTCAATCTTGAGTGTTGATAAAGCTGTTGCTAGTTCCTCTATCTTGGCCTCCGCGACAAGATCGTTCTTCTGTCTTGCCATTATTCGGCCTAACTCCTCCTCAGTCGCTCTGAGTTTCTCTGACAGAAACTTCGCCTCATCAATAGATTTTGCGCATCGTTGCTTGCTGTCTTCGAGCTCGTTGGAAAGTTTCGCGTTCACCTCATCCTGAGCTGACTTCTTAAGCAAGAGTTGAGTGTTCGCGCCTTCAAGTATGCTTTTCTGCTCCTCAAATTTCCTCAACTGCTCCTCGAGCATATTCGTCTGCTTCTCAAGCTTGCTAATGTGCTCCTTTAGGTTAGTATTTTTTGTTTCCACTTGGCCCATGGCCTTACGAAGCTCCTTCACCTCCTATTCAATAAGTTAATGGGGATTTTCCTCATTCCGGAAGCAATGTTCACTCACAGTGAATGCATTAGCATGCTCCGCGGACAGAAGCTGAAACTTTGCCTTGAATGCCTCGTTCTCTGCTTTCAGTCTATCAAGCTCCTTCGAGGTAACCTGAAGGATATTGCCTTTATTCTTTAGAGCAGCCTCAGTGCGGTTCACGGTCTCTTGCAACCCAGCAATGATAGCCTTCAGGTTGCCAGCCACGATAGCCTTCGGGCCCTGGTCCTGCTTGGAAGATTGCTCTTTGGGACTAGCAATCGCGATTGTTACTTTTGAGCCGTCGGGAGTCTTACTGCTGCCATCGTGGCTAGATATCTCTTCCGTGAGGTTCTCTCGAAGGCCTTGGACGTCGTTATTCCCCGTTGGAGTGTTCGGTGACTTGACTTGGGTCTTCTCCAGAGCAATGGCTGGGACTGGGTCAGCTCCACCTGCTTTGGCGAAAAGTGCTCCCAATGCCTCATAGAGATGATCAGCCGTCAGAACTTCAGATGCAGAGTTTGCGTGACCTTGGCTGGTAGATGCTCGGAGTAGCTTCAGAAGCGCGTGTGTGACTACAACAACGGTAGACACAGTGCGAGAGAGCTCAGTAGCATCACCTCCAGTTCCTGGGATATCATGATGCGAGGTAGATGCCTGAGCGACATTGACCGAGCGGACTGTCTCAGTGGGAACAGTTTGCTTGGTCGAAACAGCGCTCTGCGACGCGTATTTGGAGGAGCCGAGCGACATTGCACTTTTGTATCCACGACTGCAGGTACAGAGTGTTCTGGATGTCGCACTCGTTCACGTTGACGGCAGAATCGATTGCCGGGAGGTTCAGACTTGCAGGCTGCCTTATTTGTTGGCACTTGGACGGGTTGAGGAAGTGGGTAAAGCTTGTGTTTGTGTTTGTGTTGTTGTTGAAGCGACTGCCATATTTGTGCTAACCAGTGGAGGCAGTCGCAGTGAAAGCGACTGTCACCTGCTCACCGCCGTGACTCCCTGCCCGCTGGATCGCTAAAAGAAACCCGGTTTAGGCACGCAAAAGAACGAATTCAAACCTCGCCGCAAAAAAGGGCGAAGTACATTGAATTTTGAGGATGCGTCCTTCTCTGGTGAGAAATGCCTGCTGAGAGCCAGCCCTACACAAGCCAAACCGAACCCAGTATCAATATTGCATGAAAAGCCACCATTTCGCGTGTTTTATCGACAGACTCCCTTGGAGGATCAATCACCACTAAACGTATTGGTCCCAGCTCTTTGACAAACGGAGGCAATAGAGGCATCCACCACCGTGTTCAGTGAGTAGCGAGGGTGGCGCTGAAGCACTTGAAGCCACCAAACTCCTTCGTATATATGTGAAACTCCTGTGAGCCAAGCTCTAGAGCCCAACAAAGTTTCGTACTCTCGGTTGATTGGCCTCAAAAGCCTTTTCCCTACGTCCTTTTGCGACGTGGCAACTGAGTCTTAATGAAGCGAAGAGGTACTTAGGAGTGTTGAGAGCGTTTGCACTAGCAAACCGATCGATGTAAAGTATTTTCTTCAGGTTTATTGGCTACTTTACCGTGCGACGAGGATCGCGGGTCCGGGACGCTTTACACTATTGCTTTATGTTGGCTCGGACTACTTTTGAGCAGCCGGGTAAATGTAGGCAAAGTCCAGAATACGGAAAGACAGATATTGCAGAGGGCGTAGTGGAAGGTGACAAGAAGGATCATAGCTTCAAACTCTACAAGGTAAAATTCATTTTGAACCGATGGTTAAAGGTAATATCAGGGTGCACGTAGAAAGGGAATGGGAATGGGGCCAAGGCGAGAAGATTGTGAGGTGGGTGGCTGATGACACTTTCATCGGTAAGCATTCAGTTCAGTTTCATGAAGCGCTGTTATAGCATGCCAGGAATTATGGAGTGGGTTGTCGACATGTAGGGGTAGCAACTACCGATGGCGCGGTGGTTGGAATATTCCGAGTTACATAAACCCCCGATATAAATAGCCAGTCGATGCGTCTGGCCAGAAGCGAGCGAACTTGTGGTCCAGTTGTGGAGCGGAAAATAAACGAATGTGAATACTGCACTGATGAGAACATTGGGGGAAACTGCAGAAAGTTGGCGGTCCCCTCGGCACATGAGCGAGCTGAGAGCGCCTCATCAAGAACCAAGAGCGGGGAGCACGGCGCCAGGGCAATGCAGTGCTTTTAAGTGGTTGCCTGCAAGGGCGGATGCGAGGTCTCGGTCGTGAGTAGCTCCGGCAGACAGGGCTTCCGCTAGCAGAGAGAACGCCATTATAGAAAAAAAGCAAACAAGCATGCAGGATGGTCAATAGCTCGAGGGGAGAAAAGAGGTGGAGAAATGAGGCAAGGCGGGATATAAGAAAGCCAACTGTAGCTGGCCTCTGGCACATGGAAGCGGGCTGTCAAAACCAGGAAGACGGGTCGCAGTCCCATTGGGCAGGCGGCTCACTTGTATATGTCTGCAGCAAGACCTCCTATTGATTGCAGATGGCGATCCAGGGACAGACACTCGCCCTTGACCGTTGAAAAGCTGCAATGCTACTCAAGGGCACGGCGCACAGAGAGACCCAACGGGTTTACCATAGGGTTGCTTGGTAATTATCTATGTGAATAGAGTAAGGCGGTCGGCCCTCGGCAGCGCATAGCAGAGCATGGGGACTGAGCCGGCAGAGGTTACGGATAGTCGGACGGAGGAGGACGAGGACGAGGGAGTCGCAAGAGTCGTAAGAGAACGCTCAGACGGAAAAGCACGCGCGGGTGGGTCGGCCAGACAGTGGAGTGAGCCGTGTCGTGTGGCAGTGGAGACAGTTGGTCCCGGAGGGATTCACTACTCTAGCCATATTCGGGGACAGTTATTCGGCAGAGGCGCGCCATGGCCCCATGGCGAGGCGTGGCGGAGGTATAAAGGATTTAGGAGAGTTGTTAGGAGAGTTTTAGGAGAGTTGGGCGCGACGGTGAATAGACAACAACGGGCTAGCCGACGACTTTGACCCACAGGCCAACCCAATTGTACCATGGGCGCTGACCAGGGCCTAGGGAGGAGGCTGGTGCAGCGACGATCAATGTAATAATGGCGCAAGAGAGAGGCGCGTTGGTAGGCGGATAGTGGTAGGGCAGAAAGGAAAGAAAAACGGTGGACATGAATGAATGAGCAGAGAAGCAGAGAAGTAGAGAAGCAGAGAAGCAGAGACGCAGAGATGGCAGAGCTGTAGGTAACGAACCACCCAGGGGACAGCATACAGCATAGCTCAGGATACCGCCTGGAGCGTGTGCAGGGAGAACGGACGAATAGCAAAGCAAGCAGGGCAGTGGGTCCACTGACACGGGAGGACCCGCTCGACCAAATGCTGGCTTGCACTGAAACAGCGAACAGAAGTGGCAGCGCGAGGAGGTGGTAGATTCGGCCAAACTGGGGAATGTGCAGTTACCTATTGGGTGGTGGGCGTGTCTGGTTTGGCTGGCAGGACATGTGGATGGGACAATTGGACAAACTGATCCCCGAGGAGGAGACTGGGTGGCCGGGATACCAATCGAACACCGAGGCTGGGCAGTTCATACTGACGGTACATAAGATAGCGTACGTATGTACAGCGGCGGTCATGGTACCACGGCATGGGAATGGGGGGGATTGGGGACATGGATGGGGACCTGGCACAAATGGCAAAACGGAATAGCCAGCAGCACCAAAGGGCACGATTCACGCAGGAATAGGAATGGCCCATGGGGTGGTTGGCCCCGTGAAACGTCGAGCCTGGAGGGCATTGAAACATGGGCTCTCCCAGCGCAGCGCAATCCTCCTCCGCGCTCGGTGCTCAGAGCTCAGGGTTCAGAGCTCAGAGCTGCGCGGCGTCCAGGGCCTGGCTGCATTGCAAGCTGCAAGCTGCAAGCTGCAAGCTGCAAACGAAAAGAGAAGAAGAGAACGGAAGCAATAAGAAATAAGAAATACAGCTTGGCCTCGCCGCCCGCCTTCGCTGCTCCGTTTCCGACCAGCAAGCATCTGGCCTGTCTTTGGTGCATCTCGACACTCTGTGATTTCCCTCGTCGTCACTTGCCAGTCGTCACTCGACCCTCCATTTGAACGACCCTCTCACCTCTCACAGCCCGCTTGCCCCCCGAGTCCTGCCCGCTCCTCCTCGACTCGCTCCCCAAATTCCCAAATTGCCGTAGCACCACCACGGCCCGCGATCTTCCTCCTCCAGCATTGCTTTGGGTTCTTAGCAGCAGCCTTGCCCTGGTTCATCGCTCCCTCTACTTTTTGCACCTACACTCCCCAACTCCATACACGGCTACTCCTCCGAACCCCCCCCCCCCCCAAGCTCAGACTCTTTGCGACCTGCTCCAACAAATACAAATCCAACACCACCACCAGCAGCTACACCAGGGATTGCTCGGCAAGCTCCCTGTCGCCTTGTAACCTGACAATCCCCCCAACCCACTGCCGCTGCCACTTTTTTTGTCTGCTGCGCTATCTCTTCCTGGCCACAAACTTGTGCCCCTGTCCAGCCTGTCCCTCTCCTTTAGGTACGCTGCTTTTCCTTTTTCTCCCACTCTCGCCGCACTGCACTGCACCGCACCGCTCTGCTCTGCTCTGCTTTTCACTCTCTCGTTGCGTCTCCTAGTAGGCAGCAGGTAGTAGGTAGTCGCTTGCTCTTTTCTTTGATTATTCCCCACGCTGCACGCCGTCTACCCACCTCCACGCGGGAGCTGCATTGGCAGTCCTTCTTCCGCGTCGCAGCTAGCTACTAGCACCGACCTAAGCAGCCACCCACATCCACTCACTCACTTCCTTCATCGCGCGACCCCCTCCTCGTGTGTCTCTGGTACGCCCGCATGTTGGCTTTTGAACGGCCCGAGTGCTTATAGCCTTCTACTTCCGACTTCTTACTGACCCTGTTCTCCTTCGCAGGCTCTCGACGCTGCCCTCCCTAACCCCCTCGCCTCTCGCCCCATTGCGAGAAAAGTCCGCCGTGCCCTGTTAGCGGCCCACGACCTTCGACCCGAACAGCCAAATACTTTTCCTTGCGATTGCGCACTCCCTCACCGTCCGATACATGGCACCCGGAATTATGTGTTTTGGCAAGAAACCAGTCGACCCGGACTCTCGGCGAAATGAGGAGATCGAGAAGTCCATCCGTCTTGACAAGAAGAAGCAGGAGCGTGAGGTGAAGCTCCTGCTCCTTGGTAAGCTACCCATCAATTGAAATGAGCCACTTCATCATGGAGCTTACGCTGAGTTTACTTTACAGGTGCCGGTGAGAGTGGCAAGTCTACTGTCTTGAAGCAGATGCGTATAATTAACGCCGGCGGGTTCAACAAGACTGAGCGCAAGCAATGGCGAGCGACTATCTTCAACAACTTGGTCTCGGCATTCCAAACCATCTTTGCTGCTATGCAAGAGCAGGAGACCGAGTTTGAGGATGAAGACAATATTGTACGTTGACATGATCCACCCCACTTCATCAATGCCTCAACACGCCAGTGCAGATCCGAACTGACTTGTCTTTTACCCTCTCTTCAGCGCTTCGCCGAGCTTATCACCGCCGATCCCGAGATTGCAATCGATGAGGGACTACCTCAAGAGTGCTTACAGGCTTTCAATAGCTTGTGGGCCGACAAAGGGGTGCAGCTCACAATCCTCAAGGGCAACCAATACGCTCTTCACGACAATTTAAGCTAGTATGTTGACCTCAGCCACTCATTGCTACCTGCGATCTAATCCACACCACAGCTTCTTCGCCGACATCGACCGACTATTCGCAAAGGACTACCTCCCTACAGACCAGGACATTCTTCGAACGCGATTGAGGACAACCGGTATCACGGAGACTATCTTTGAGCTCGGGAACCTGACATATCGCATGTTCGATGTGGGTGGTCAGCGTTCGGAGCGAAAGAAATGGATTCACGTGTTCGATAACGTGCAGGTGGTGCTATTCCTGGTAGCCATTAGCGGTTACGACCATGTCCTGGTAGAAGACAGGAATGGAGTGAGTATTCCCATTTCCTTTTATTAGCCACAAGACTCGTCCAGCTGACCGTTCCAGAACCAAATGCACGAAGCTCTGATGCTGTTCGAATCGATATCCAATTCCAAGTATTTCGAAAAGTCGGCGCTTATTCTTTTCCTCAACAAGATCGACCTGTTCCGAGAAAAGATTGCTGGCGGTATGAGCCCCATCAATAAGGTCTTTCCAGATTACACAGGCAAGCCCACGGATATCGAAGCCGGTCAGGAGTTCTTCGCCAACAAGTTCCGCAACCTGGTACGCCAGCCAAAGAAGGAGGTTTACGTTCACTACACAAACGCCACAGACACGGATCTTTTGAAGAAGACTATGTCCTCAGTGCAAGACATGATTGTGCAGCGCAACCTGAATGCACTGATACTATAGTCAGCTGCACAAAATTATTCGCCACATCAAAAGCACTGCCATGTCTTAGGAAGTCGTCTATTTTAGCGTATGCGCAGTCGAAGACGATGTACCACTACTTGGCCTTGATATTTTTCTTCACTTTTCGCAAACTACCAGCTAACCTAATTGTCTCGTTCGCTATATGCGTAGAGAATCACCCCTTCCCGCCAGCCCTTCTTTGATATCTGTTCAAAGCCACGGGTTTAGTGACGAGGTCCCTCCACGAATTTCAGGCAACAGACGATGCATCGCTGATTTGCACATTTACATACCATACCCCTCGATATCCCGAACGTTTTCTACTTCTAGCTGTACTTCCTTGTTGTTTTAGCACGATTTTGACGAAATACCTATTATATTCATGTTGGAAACCTATTTGCTCGGTGGGCGTGGGCCTTCATTTGTCTTTTCCTTTTTCTTATGCGGCGGACCTGGTCACAGAGTAAAGTATCATGCCATGGCTGAAACAACTTCGAGCAAAGAGCGATGGGACGTCTATCTATTCCAGGCGTTCAGCAGCGGCACATGTTCGGTTGCGTTTGCCTCGCTCTCATCAAGCCCCATGTGCTTGCTCTTTAGGCATTTAGCGATGCATGGCGGGCGGAAAGATCTGTTTTTTTACTGCTGCAACATCCATGGAACACATGCACAACAACTGCACAATCTAGGATGGGGGAAACGTTATTAAAGTATATTTACAT
The DNA here is from genome assembly GCA_028476805.1 of Acrocalymma vagum. Lineage (NCBI taxonomy): Eukaryota > Fungi > Ascomycota > Dothideomycetes > Pleosporales > Acrocalymmaceae > Acrocalymma > Acrocalymma vagum. The sequence continues at coordinate 66,463 of JAQGEP010000030.1, forward strand.
CACATTACACGGCATGAGAAGATCAAAATGGATAGTGTGCCGGTTCGTTGTTAGTGGTAAAATGAAAAAGCAAAAATAAATAAAGAACTTTCCGGCTATTATTAGTGGCAATGCAAACAATTAGTATGTGTACCTGCTCGTTCTGGTGTGCAGATGAGCGCCTCGTTGACATCAAGGCTGAGATTGATGTAACCTGATGTGATCAGGAGAGATGATCATGAATGGACATGCGCAACGAGCAAATATGTAGGCAAAAACATGCATGGTACAAGGGACACACGGCTGTGGCGTGGTGCTGATTGACAGTGCAGATGCAGATATCCGGTGGAACCAATGACGGGTGAATTGGGAAATGACGGTTATCTACTCTATGCACGAAGAAGCATGGAGCAAGGCCAGAAGACCATTCATTGACAATGAAACCTAAGTCTCAATGTCTGCAGTGCTGCGGCGAACCTGCGGTTCCGCAAAAAGCTTGCTACAGTATAGTCATTAATGATACGCCGTCAAGTAGTTTGACGCAGATAAGCATGTCTTGGGCCTCGGATGACGACACAAGCGCATTCCGACCGTTTGTGAACGTTTTGAGGTGCAGCAGACAGGCAGCAGTGTTCTCTGGATGGATGCAGGTAACAGTGTAAGTGGTACGAGGCGGTCAGTCCGGCGTCTCGGGGGTAATGGTTCAAAGGTTCAGAGGTTTAGAGGTGGTGCATGGCGGAGGCTAGCGGACCAGTGGGAGCTACCGATACTTGTTAGCTTCTCCAGTACAAGGAGAGATCGAATGAGACGGCGCGGGATGGGCATTCCGGCGGTGAGGCATGGCAATGTTTGACAGTTGGGTAGATAGCAGTGGTGGCATTCCCCATGTGGACTTCGGTGTAGAGCCCAGGGCCGTGGGGCGGATATGCTTACTGGCCCGTGTCTAGCCGTTTGCGGTGTGCAGTCCAGTCAATACAGAAGAGTTGTGTGGTACGAGCCGGTGGTGGCTTCGACATGATATCACCAGAATTTTGTGCTTCGAGGCCAAGGGAGAAGGAATGCGGTTTTGTCCGCTTTGCCAACAAGTAATTATTATGTCACTTTCAACAAAGGCCCCTTCTCCCAAGTGCTTTTCAAGGCCCAAGGCCGGCGCCTAGAACCCACTGTGGAACCGGAGTCCCAGTCCCAGAATGTGCTCGTGACATGCGTGACGCGTTATGAGGCTAAAGTTAGCCTCACGGAGAAACTATTTTCCCTTTGTCCGAAGCAGGTGAGCAAGCAGGATCATCGGCTCAGGACCGGACTGCCCAACCTCACCACCGCCATCTCGCGATTTGCACCCTCCTACTGCTGGCCATGTTCTCTCCTGCGCTTGGGAGAGCTGTCCGCTCCACCAGCTGCATCTCGACCCCGTCGGTATGCGCCCTCAGTCGTCCAGCCACCCTGAGTGCGGCTCAGCAGCCCTTCCGACCGACTCATCAGAGGCGTCTCTCATCGTCCAAGACTTCTATACCACCCGGCGGCTCAAATCCAAGCGAGACGGGCTCAGCGCAGCAGTCTAAGCAGACTTCTGAGCGCGACTCAAATAATTCCGGCAAGAAGGCATCGAGCAGGTCGGGGAAGAAGCGAGCGAGAGCGACTTCGGTAACAAAAGCTCTCAATGTTCCCTATGTCAACCCTACCGACCACGTCGAGCTCAAAGGTATAATGGCTTCTGCCGTACAAGAACCTTTGGTGGCCTTGTTTTGCTAATGGCAAGTGTAGAAATTAAATTGACAACGTTTTTCTCTATGCACCGGCCCATCTCGCCGTCGGCAAAACAGTCCATACCGTACGAAACTTCAAATGCGTCCTTCGATTCGATATTTCAAGTCCAGGCGTCAAATGGACCCAATACGATGACAGACACAATCCGTACGCTCTCCGGTGGCATCGACAGTCTAGAATCTGCGTTGCGCGTTTATGAGCAGAAACAGGCGCTGGAGGAACCGACGCAAGCTGAGCCAGAGATCTTCCATTTGGATGGACCTCCGACAGACCAAATGATTGATCAAGTGCTTAAGCGCTGGGCTCCTTTCACGCCACCACCTGTTCCTGTGCCGTTGGACCAACAAGCAGTTGACTCTGAAACTCTCCTAGACCCCAAAGCGGAAGAGACACCCGCCACTCCGAGTGGCAAACTGCGAACATGGAGCACGGAGGTAGTCGTAACAGAGTCTACCGACGCCGCGGGCATGCGAACATATTCTGCCTCCACCACCGCGCCTATGGTTGAAATTGGCGTTCCATCTGCGAAGAACGGTCAGCAAATGGAGGAGACGACCATCCGCCAGAAGCAGCGCCAATACCGTCGCAACAGAATGCTAGCGATCAGCGTCAAGAGACAAAGGAAGCTGAAGATGAAAAAGCACAAGTACAAGAAGCTAATGAAGAGGACGAGGCTGCTACGCAGGAAATTAGACAGGACATAATAGACACATCGCGGCGGCGTTTAGAATTATTGCATGGTACCAGTTGTGGGGAAAGTCTGCGGTCGGAACGATCGATTTAGTCGTAATTAGACCAGAGCGGGACGTCGTCATACGTCGATATCTGCTTTCTTATGTGCATATTTCTGCTCGAATACACATCCCAGAGCCAACAACACCATATGTTTGCTTCCCGGGGGTACTCAGACTGCCATTCCATGGATTAGGGCAGACATGACCACTTGCTGGCTTCGATAGAATCGATGTTTTCCTCGCGCTGCAGACATCACCCCATTACTTGGTTTCCGGAAGGCATCATGAACACACCCCTCTCTTTTTTTAGCTACTTCCTTGGGCAGTTTTGAGCTAGTCGGCATTGTGTTTGCACTGCATAAGGCGACGTCTGGCGACAGCCCGTCTTTTCTTTCTCAATGTTAGAACGCATTATCCAATCTTCCTTGTCCCCTTTTCTGCATGAACTCGCGAATCTTCAGTGTTTACCCGACTCACTTGCGCACTAGATTTTGTACGGAACGCATTGTGTTCTTTTCCGGCTAGAAAGCGATTGTGGTGGTGGAAGCGACCAACTGAAACCGTGTTGCGACAGGTTGGCGACACCTCAAGTCTCGTGTCCCCAGCCTCACCCTTCGGCAACACAGACAAGCACGTTCGGGAACTACACAGAGAAACGTTAGTACACCGTGTTAAGGCACGTCAAAGTCGCAGCCCGCAAATCAAACGTCCCACCAGGCCCCAAATCGCATAACTTCTTGGCAACATGACCTTCCTGGTCATTTTTCCGCGCAGGTTCGAACGTCTTGACCGCGCAGTGAGCAAGAAACCTACACACACAGATGCAGGATTCGAGACATGGCAATTTCTCCGTGAGGCATCCTAGCATCATGACAGCGGCTATCACATTGCGTTACGCCTTGGATTGCCAAGTGCATTGAGGTATAAAGCTTGGGATAGCCTCACCCATTGACGACCAGCAACTTCGAAGCCCATCACAGCAGCAAGTACTCGGAATCCCATTCTTTCCTTTACGGTCGTTTTTCGTACCCATTCATTCTTTCTCTGCCGCCGGTTGGCTTATTCTTGATCTTTACAACGAGCTAGTCTCTCTTTTACCTGCCTTTTTAGCAACCAGTTTTTGTGTAAATTTTTGAAAACACAACATCCAACACCTTCAAGATGGTTTCCAAGACTCTTCTCATTGCGGCTATCATTGCCTACGTCGAGGCCCGTTTCGGACAGGAGCAGGTCCCTATTCAAGCTATCTCTGCGGTCCAGGGCGGTGACCCAGGTGCTGCTGCTACCATTGCTGGCGCTGCCATCAGTGACCTTTTGGGTGCGGCCAATGCTTGCGCCAAGGTATGTTCCATATAGACTCATCCATAGAGAAGTCATACTTACACACTTCCAGCTCGTCCGTGCTGATCAGATTGTTGCCGAGCTCGGTGGAGGAGCTGATGCTATTGCCGCTGCCATTGGCATGGTCGCCGCTGAGAAGAACACCAATCCCTTCGCCAACGGCAACGCTCAAAATGTCTGCAGTGACCCTACTCTCCCCGCCACTGAGGAGCTCAGGGGTATCACTCCTTTGATCGATCCTGATGTCGATGTTAACGGTGCTGCTGCCGACCTCAGCGCCCAGACCCAGGCCGCCCCTCTTGATGCTACGGGCTTGAGTGTCTTTGATCTTATGGACCAGGCTGGTCTCGGTGATCTGATTGTTGCTCAGGCTGCTGATGGTGCTGCTGCCGGCGCCGGTGCTCAACAAGGCGCTGCCAACAACAACCAGAATGCAAATAACAACCAAAACGCCAACAACAACCAAAACGCCAACAACAACCAGAATGCCAACAACAACAATAACAACAACCAGCAGGCTGCCGCCGGTGACGACGCTGCCGATGATGAGGATGCCGCCGCTGATGATGAGGATGCTGCTGCTGATGACGAGGAGGGTATGTTTAGCAAATCCAATTGAACATGGAGAGATATCTAACAAGAAATAGCCAACGCCTGTGACAACCAGAACGCAAACAACAACCAGAACGCCAATGATAACCAAAACAACAACCAGAACGCCAATGATAACCAAAACGCCAACCAGAACGACAATCAGAATGCCAACGATAACCAGAACGCAAACAACAACCAGAACGCAAACAACAACCAGAACGCAAACAACAACCAGAACGCCAACAACAACAACAACCAGAACGCTAACAACAACGACCAGCAAGCTGCTGCTGGCGATGATGCCGCTGCTGGTGGTGCTGGTGCTGGTGGCGCAGACTTTGGTCTCTGCACACCCACTATCATCTTCGAGGCTGGAGCCAACGGCCGTGCCGCCGACGAATTCACCTTCCAGATTGCCGATGAGCTCGCGCGTGGTGGCCAACAGGAAGCCCTGAACCCCAACATCATCACCAACGCACTCTGCAACCAGCTCACCAACGTCTGCGAAGCCAACGCTGCTGCCATCGCCCTCTGCGAAGACGGCAAGGCCCAGGTCCAGGCTGCTGGTACTCGTGACAAGAGCACTGCTGACTTGTTCAACGCTGCTGTCGGCTTTGCCGGCGCCGTTACTAACCCCAGCGGAGGCCCCGCTGATGTCGATGAGGTTGCTGCTGCTAAGCGTGTCATGAGGAGGGGTCTTCGCCGCTCGGCATAAATGATTTCTTTGCAAATATGAACAGGGGATGATGAAAATGTACTGCTTGAGCCTTTAAATAGGTCGTCACAGGACAAAGGTGGTGGATGCTTGGAAGGTGATTTGGGATTGACAATTTTCTTTCCACGAACTCAGAAGCCCTGAATATTTTTTTTTCTTGTTTGTTTATTTTCCTTATATCCCCACGGCGTGCGCGCGTTGAGGCGATAGCTTTTCTTCGCGCCCAAATTTTGTAAGAGTAGATAGAGAGCGAGACGAAACAGAAGGAAAACACAATATTTTTCCCCCCACATCAACGATTTCCCTAAAAGTTTTTGACATCTTGGGCGAGAGAGTAGCGACGAAGGGAAATGAGCCATGAGGAGCATAGCATAGCATAGCATAGCATTGTACGAATAAGTGATTAGCGAAAAGCATATTTTTGCATTTATGCCATTATCTTTGCGTTTCCCTTTTGCTGTTGTTGCGTTTGTAGTTGATTAAAGGTTCGTCTTGGAACACATTAAGTCATTCGTGATATGGATAGCATATGCGTTTGAGAATGTAATGCAGAGGGGCGCGTCGCATCTCAAACGTTAGCGAGATTGCTGGGGGGTATATGTGCTGTGTATAGTCTATGCTGTGGTTAGGTTTGAGGTTTGGGGTTTGGAGTTTCGTGTAGAGTGTGTGAGGAGAGTCAGTGTGGTGTGGTGTGGTGTGGGAGGATACGGTAGCGTTATGGCATTGTAGTGTGGTTTGGAGACGGCTTGAGATGTCAGACGTGAATAACGTGTGGTGGTGAGGAGCTTGAAGTGTGTAACGGGGGAAATCCCACTCTTTTGAGGGATTCTTGAATTGAGGTCATGCAGATTTTAGAAATTTGGGAAATGTATACAACCGACTTCAAGTTTTATTCTAATTTTTATTTTTTATTTTCAACTTTTAAGAGGTTGGTGATATACGAATAAAAAAGTAAAGAGAGATTACTCAGAACAGAGAGACACTTTAATTCGAGAATTTATTATTCGCAAGTAAAAACAGTTGAAGATGTTTTTTTTTGTGGAGAATAGGTCGAGGTTACCAGGAACATGAATAAATTTTCTTTAAAATCTGTTTATAATCTAGATCGCAGTGCTGCTATCCATCAACGTCATTCACAGGAGTATTTCCTCGAATTTCATTTAGATTATGGCTTACAGATATACCACATTTATAATAGCCTTTCACAAACATTCATGTTTCGCAATTAGCCATCAGTGACATGGCGTTCTTAACCAAATCACAGCGGGACAACATCACATTTATCATCTACATCGGAAAACCACCTCATCTGTGTATTGCACAAATAGTCTTATTATATAACATATGGTCGTCGTGCCTGAGAGATAGGACACATATACTATCCTTTATCATCGTGAGACAGCATGTCCACACAGAATCTATGCCTTTCTCCATTCATCTGCCAAACTTCTTTTCAAATCCCTATTTACGCAACCCAAAATAGAAGAATGAAGAAAGTCAGAGCGTCTAAAAACTTCTGCGATAACTATATTTACTTCCTCTTGCGACTGTCGCCTTTCTTGGAGCTACCAGTCGCTTTTGTAGCAGCTGGGGAGGACGCAACAGGAGTCGAGGCATCCTTAGAAGGTACCTTGGACTCCTTGTCCGCTTCGGCAGTAGAAGTCAGGGGCTTGTTAGCCGTCTTCTCCTCTTCCTCCTCATCGTCACCGCCCTGACCGAATTCGTTGACACGAGAGTAGTCAACCTTGTAGATCCAGGTTTGGTAGAGGTAAATGAAGAAAATGACATCGTCACGGAGGGTGGCAAGACGGTGGAGCGTGGGCATCTTGATAGTGAAGGCAAAGAGGTCGTCAATGAAGGTATTGAGGAACTTGTAAGTCATGGCGCGGCCGGGCATGTGGGCGACGGATTGAAGGCGGTAGTTTATATACAAGGATGGAACCATCATGAGGAAACCGTAGGCGTAAACGGAGCCGACGAGCGTTGTGATTATGAACGAGTACCAAGATTTGTGGCTCTCGTACATAAGAGAGTAGATTGCGTAGGCGATGAGGAGCGGAATGGCGACCCAGTAGAGGTACTTGAAGGCAATCTCATCATATTCCTGAGTTTTCTTTTCTGTCTCAGACAGAACGTGCTTGTCTTCGAAGACGATGGTATAAGGCAAGAAGGATCCTGGAGGCGTAGGACGAACTCGCACGTTGACCGTCTTCGTGATCTTCCAGGCTTCAATGGCGATGCCCATGCCCTGGCCGAAAAGAATCATCCAGGAAGTATTCTCGTTGTTATCCATCAAATAGAGGAAAATGATAGCCTGCATGAAGACGTTGGCGAGAATGGTGCGGACAGAGGTACCAACATTGTCCTTCTTCTTGCGCCAGTGCTGAACGTCGTTCTTGAAAGCAAGCATCTCGAAGATCATATGGAAAACGGAGACAACGGCAGTGATGGCAAGGAGGTAAGAGTTGCTGTCGATGAGAATTTCCTTGAACATTTCCATTTCGGAGCCATCGCCACCGCCTGGAGTACTTTGACCAGCAGCTTTGGCGACAGCCTGGGAACGGATATTTTCGTCAATTGATGCGTACAAATTAAACTTCCAGTTGGCGAGAGTATTGAGATCAACATGAAGAGGTAGTGTCTTTATGGTGTTGTTAACCTCGACCATGTTCTTCTTGAGCTGCCAGAAAGTATTGATATACATAATTGGATAGTACCATCCATGGTGGCCAGTGGCGTCCCGAGAATTGGTTTGGTCGAGCTGGACGAAAGACCTTGGGCCGGGGTGCATGGCAGGGTAGTTGAGAACGCCTGATTCCGGAATCATGGAAAGGGTAAAGTTGGAGTGATAGTAGTTGGCAATGACCTTGGGGGCGTTCTTCTCCTCCTCAGACTCAACCTGCTCGGGGAGATCGGAGAGCAAGTTTCTTGTCTTTGCAATCTTTTTTTTGGGCAGATACTGAGTCAAGGGGCGGATGAAATAGTAAGCCTTGGTGGGATCGTAGCCGTTCGCAGTAGGATCCATGACGCTGCCACTCTGAGCAATGAAAAAAAGCGCAAGCAAGGTTGCATTGTTCTGAACCTCCTTTGGGACTGCAAACTCAGTATGTATCTCTCTTTTCGCAGAAAAGTCACCAAGCTTGAAGTTCTTCTCATCAATCACCAGCGAGTCTTTGGGCATGGCCTTGAAACCAGGCATAGCGACGGAGGGTGTGATGTAGACGAGGATATCGAGCTCGGTGCCAGTGGGCCACATGGGGGCAATGTTTTGCGGAATAGGCTGGAATTGGACATCGGGACTGAGCTGGCGGGGACGGTCGCTGAAGGCGGGAATCTTCACATTCGAACCGGCCACAGTGGCACCGCCGGTAGCGGGGTCCGCGGTGGAGGATTGCTGCGGCTGGGGCAGGAAGCTCTTCATGCCATACTGGATGAGGAAGAAGATGCCAACGCTTTGCACGAGGGTGCGGAGAAGCTGGGGGAGGTGGAGGTCAGCAATGAACCAATGGAGCAATGGAAAGGGTGTTGTGTTATGTGGGGAGGAGACGTACGCTTTGACTGCCCTGTTCTTCCTGGCGCGCCTCAGGCATGATTGACTGGCTGTTATCTGAGCGGGCTGGAGCTGTTAGGGAGAAGACTCGACAGCCCTTGTCGTTGTCGTAGTTGACTCAGAAGAGATGAGGCCAGAAGGGCTTGGGGTCGCGAGCGCGGAGTGCGGAAGAAATTGGTCGCGGCCGCGGGTCGATGTTAGGATGGATGATGGAAGCGGCACGCACCCAAAGCAGTAAAGGCCGGTAAAGGTCAGCGCAGGCCTCGACCACTGAGCAGCGGACAAGCCAGACACGAGGCTGTGGCGCAGACAGAGACAAGCAAAGGCAAGCAAAGGCAAGCATAGCATTCTTGACACTTCCGATTGGTGAAGGCTACTTTTTCTTTTGTGGTCACCAGCTAGGACAATCCATCGCTGGACCCTGTTGCATTGAATGTATGACTGGCGAGTGATGAAGGAGTGAGGTATAAGAAGTCTCCGCGGCGCCTCAGAGACCATCAATTTCTCGAGCACGTTAATTATACCTGCTTGTAATTAGACTTTCCACCATCTTTGTACCGGTAACTGGTAGAATCCTTACATCTGTCGAGCAAGCCAGGGCCCCCCACTCTCTACTCCATTCCTCGAATTAGGAAAATATTCACCACCACTACTTGAGTCACCACCACACCGCTTACTTCTCGAGTACATAAAAGAACGTCTCCTTCCTCTCATAACATCTTCAAAGAAAAAAAAAAACTACAGTCCAACCCCACCATGACCAACAACGAGTCCTCTAATGGCGCCTCTAACGGCCCCGTAGTCTGCGTATTGTAAGTACACCTACCCCAACCATGACCAGCTTTCCCCAATCGCATCCCCAACAACCCCGTATACTAATTCCAACCCCACAGCTGCGGCGCCTCGTCAGGAACCTCGCCCGTCCACCTCGAAGCCGCGCGCTCCCTCGCTCGAGCTCTCCACGAAAATGGCATGCGCCTGGTATACGGAGGCGGCACAGTCGGTCTCATGGGCGAAGTCGCGCGCACTCTCGTCTCGCTCTCTGGCCCCTCCGCTGTACACGGCATAATCCCCCAACCCTTGGTAAAGTACGAGCAGAACCATGACCCGGAGGATCCGACCTCCCACAAGATCGATGAGGCAATTTACGGCAAGACGACCGTTGTGAAGGACATGCATACGCGCAAGCAAATGATGGCCCGCGAGGTGATAGATGGTGGGGCTGGTGGCGGCTTTGTTGCGCTTAGTGGCGGGTATGGCACGCTGGAGGAGTTGATGGAGGTGACTACATGGTGTGTCTTGCATTTTCCTTATTTTCCAAAGTTTTTCTTTTTTCTCTTCTTACCCTGTTGGAATTGTTCTACTACCTTTAGCCCCTCCCGGTTACACAATGCATACATGTTGTATCCCGTCTACGCCATGAACAAAGGCTCACTCCCTGCAGGAACCAACTTGGCATTCATAGCATGCCCGTAATCGTCTACAACGTCGACGACTACTGGACAGGGCTCATCTCCTGGGTCACAAACGCCGTGTCATCAGGCTTCATCTCCAAGACCAACGAGGGCATTATCGCCGAAGCAAGAACCACAGACGATGTGGTTAGGCAGTTGAAGAACTACCAGAATGCTTCGGGGAGGTTCAACTTGACCTGGGATGAGCAGTAATATCGGGGCAATGTTGTGCTAGACGAGTAGACGGGCTTTCGTTGAAGGAAGTGTGCTATGCGGCTAATGAGATATGGAAGAAGATAGTTCGATCATCGCCTTAGAGTTTCTTTGCTTAACAGTACGTTAGAGATGCAGTAGACATGGAGCAAAAGGCGAAAAAATATCTCTCCAACAACAGCTTCCTCGGCGTCATTTCCTTGGTTAGGAACCGAAATGATGGGAATCGTAGAGGATAATAAAAGGATGTATGCTTCACAAATCGACACTCCACATACATTAAATGGCAGAAAATGGCGCGGTTTTTAATAATCTCACCTCAACATCAACCAAAACACATACGCACCCATTTGTATGTAGAAAACACAAAAGAATACATCAAAAACAAATAAAAACAGATCATCTCATAAAGTCACTAGCACTAGCATGTTCAAAGATGGGATGAATCAGTGATAAGATTGAACGATAAAGTATACTGAAAAAAAAAGGTAAGCTTGGGAGAGTCCCCCAAACCCCCAAAAATCAAATAAACACGATGACTTTTCTCGGTGTTCGCTTGTGTTGCTCCCCCAGTATATGAAATAGGTGAAAAGCAAATGACACGCTTGCTTACTGGCCATAACCGCATGCGCAAACAAATCCACCCAGTTTGCTAAAGACGAAACTATAGAAACAAGGTAAAAAAAACTTACAAAGGCACAATAAGGCCTTAGGATATGCCGTAAAGCTTGATATCTTTGGGAAAAGGGTGATATGACAATGTTCCGCTGAGGCAAGAAAAGATGCAAAAATCGAAATCCCTGCCCCGAAGCACTCCCCGTGCAATAGGTTCACCAGTAAAATTGAAGAATAGCCCAAGAAGCAAAGACAGAGAGACGAATAGTCGTCTTTGCTTTAGGGGTTTGCCCTCGTCGCCGCAACGCCATGCAATGCAATGCAGTTCTGTTCTCGATGCAAAATCAGCCGATCCAGCCACACGAATGAGATATGCTCCAAAACGACCTTCTCCATGCAAAAAATAGGTAGATGAGTAAGATCTCAGAAGAAAGTGAAGGTTTGAGGAGGAGTTGTATCGGTAGACGTAACATATACCCTGAAGTCCCGTCCCACTCAAAAGTGCCATGAGCAATGTAGAGTGGTACTAGGGAGCCAGAAGCATCCTACACAACGCAATATCTCCACTTCCATGGAGGAACGCGCACAAACGATAGGAAACTTTGGTTATGTAGGAGTTTAAAATCCTGGCAGCTGGAAGCCAAATCCTGGCACAGCAGGAGGAACGGCAACCGCCTGTTCTGGTCGAGGCGAGATATGTCGGGCATCGTTGACAGGCGGGCGATCTTGCTTGCGAAATCCCCCACCGCGGCCGCCAAATCCTCCTCCACGGCCACCACGTCCGGAGTCAGTAGGAACACGTTTACTAATAGCTTTTGAAAGTCGTTAGCTAGCGTAAACAAGCACAAGCACCCGCAGCATACCTTTCGATGACACTCCTGCCCCAATTTCGATGTCTGGTTCTTCCATGATCATTCCCCCTTCAAGAGGTCGGCCACCAGTGCCACCATTTTCCGCTGTTAGGGCCCACTTGCGATCGGCATCTGTCAACCGAGAGATTGGAATCACGCTAATGCCCGTGGCATAATCACTGCAGTCCCTGGGACCAAAGCCTACACCCCATCGAGTCTGAAAAAGTTAGTGCTTATTAGATCTCCCGGTCAATCTTTGCCTTACCTGACGGGCCTTTGCAAGAGCAAGAGGATCCTGTGTGAGATCCATGCCCTCCTTGGCTGCTACAGCATCAGGACGAGTCAACATCTTGACAAATGCATGACGCTTGTCTTGATTGACAATACAAGTCTGAACCCTACCGAACCGGCTGAAGATGCTCCGAATCTCACCTTCGGTGCCGGCAGCACCACCTACAAACAATGTGCGACTAAGTACTTTAATGTTGTCACGTGGCAGAGTATGATCCCATTCGAGATACTTGGGTTGACCACTGTTCTGATGAACTTTTCCTGCTGGGCTTGCCTGTCGACGCTGACCAGGTGGTGTACGTTGACGATAGTCATTACGATCATTGGTGCCCTTGCGATTTTTATTGCGACCGCGGCCACGCTCACCACGTTCTGGGCGGTTTACTGTGTTGCCCTCAGCACCTGCGTTAGGGTCGTAAGCAGCATATGTTGGACTATCGCGACGATTTGGAGGTGTTCTACGGTTAGGAGAGCGGCGACGACCACTACCACTACCACTACCACTACCACCACCGCGATAGTCAGGTGACCGACTACGGTCCCGGAATCTACTGCTGTCTTGCTCATATTGGTGTTGCTGGGCGCCATTATGTATGCTAGGCTGGACTTGTGACACAACGGGAGGCTGGGGTGGGATGGGCAAAGCACCTGCGCCATTTTGAGCTGCTGCCAATGCATTTAATACCTGTAATCCTTGCTCTGGGGCTATTGAGCCGGTAGTAATGGCTTGTAGAATTTGGCCTGCCAGATCACTCACGGAAGCAGCTGATGGTGGCAGAGTAGGCTGTCCAGTTGCTGCAGGCAGGGGTGGTGGTACAAATCCTGGAGGAGGTGGTGGAACCATATTTTGTGCGAAGGGAAGTGCAGGCGGAGCGGCAGGTATTGGGTTGGGCTGAAGAGTCTGCTGCTGCTGCTGTTGCTGCTGCCCAAACCCTGCGAGAGCTGCAAGTAGTGCACCTGCGTCCTGCGGAGGTGCAATTGGATTCTGTGGTGCTACAAGCTGTTGGTTAGTCTGGCCACTGGAAATATATCCAGTATTGTGGCCATTCGGTGGGCTACCAGGTGGAGTGTTTGTGTCTAAATCCGGAGCAAGTCAGATGAAGTGGGGGAAGTTGGTAGCTAGACAATTAGTACTCACTCTTCTGGGGTTGACTGAGCTGTCTCTTGAAGCCGACAAGCATGGCGAGCGGGAAGGTTTGCCCACGCTCCCATATGTCAACAAGTTTTGAGATCTTCTCCCTGTGACTCTCAGGTGCAGACTGGATGATATCCGCCATCAAGTTAGGCAATGCATCTGTTACTTTCTGCACACCCGAAGCAAAAGTACCCGGGGCAGCATTCTTAGAAATGGCCTGGCCGGCCTGCTTAGCCTTTTCTGTCCATTGTCGAGTGACAGAGTCTACAACGTATAGCACTCCTAGTTTATGTGTAGCAGGGCTGTTTTTGAATTGTTGGACGATCTTCTGGACGATGGCCGCATCGAACTGCAGGTGAGAGACAAGACTTAGTACAGGGAATCTATGCAACGAGCAAACATTGTGCGAGGGCCGCAAAGACGGCATACCTGGACGTTCTCTACGCATTTCGCGTTGATGGCCTCAATTTTTGGCTTCGTTATGCCGGGCGGTTTCAGTGCCTGCAGAGATTGCAACAGTGTCTCCAACTCCTCCATCGCTGCCATGGTAAGCTTATATATGCCCGATCAGACTCGGCGTTTAAAGCAAAGAGAGAGGCCGGACGATGAGATGGAGAAAAGTGTAGAAGACGCAAGAAACGCGTCAGGTTATGAAAAGAGTCGGACAAAGGCGCAAGACGCAAGACGCAAGACGCGACACACGCCAGGTTGTGCGATAAGTGTACTCTCGAACTTTGCTACGTAATAACCGGTGTAGAGACGATCTAGGTGGGACGGAGAATGTAGTACGAGCCTTTGGGGCGAAAAGTTGATCGGGAAGTAGAGATGCAGATGGTCAATAGTGAGTGGCCGGAGATACGCTGTCCTCAAGTTGAGCTGGCTGTGCTGGCAGGCTTTTCTACTCACGAGCGCGACGCTGGTGAAAGAGTCGCGCGGGCTGTCACACACGAGGCGGAAAGTATCGCTATGAGCCAGAGCGGCAAAGAGGCAGTGAAAGGGCGACGTGGGCGCTGTCGAAATCTAAAGCTTAAGGGCCCTTGTGTGCAGTGCAGTGTAGTGTAGTGTCTGAGGAGATGGCAAGACGCCGTCGCAAGTCTCCTTCTTTGCCGAGCCGAGCTGCAGCGGGTAGGTGCGCTATCCTGCCAAGATGACCGTTCACGTGAGTCCATCAGTGCTTTAATAACCGTCTTATCCTGTTTCAATCTTCCACTGGTTTGCATCTCTACTTCGCGCGCCTTGATATAACCGATATCAGGTTTATGTGTGCTGTAGGTCCAGATCGACACATCCTCTCATATGGTGCGACCAAACAACACATCACGTGATATCACTTTGACGTAAAACGTACAACATGCTCTGGACAAGATGATTCTATTTCTGAATCAAAGTTTGCCAAAAGACCGAGTTCAGATAAAGATGATATGAGAGAAGATAAAAGAGTGATCCCATTGAGAAAAACAAAAGAGTACTTGAATATGAGTTTCTATCTTTTCTGTGAGGACCCTAACTACCTAAAACCCACCAACTGACCAATTTTCCTTTCGCATAGCAAGCAAGAATCCGCTTATTCAGTCTAGAAGGTGGCTCATGGGGAGCATGACAGAGTCTTCTTATATCATGTGAAAGCAAAGTATGCTTGAGAAGACAGACTATATGCAATGCTATTTTCTTATTGAAAGACGCAATATCCTTCATTGGACAACATAATCCCATATAGGTACTGTCGGTACCCAAGGCATGGGCAGTTTTCAATCGTCGTACTATCCTTGACCGTAGTGCTTCGCGCTAAACAGGTTGTTTGGGATTGACCTTCAATTGGCTGAATTAACGCCACGGGAGCCGGCGCTGATATTAACTACAACGAGGGTGATGTCAATGTTGATATCGTGAGATGCTGCCAATGGGAGTTGGCATATGTGTTTGCGCACCAAAGACAATCGGCGAGTCGTCGGGCGTCAGGTAATCAAAGCCCTGGACGTACACCCTCTGCCTGGGCTACAAATGTGAGAACCCAGAAGCAGAATCGTGAACACAGTTTGTGGTTCATATGTAGACATGAATTTAGCAATTCATACAGCCATTGAATCAGTCATAGTTGCCTGGCCCACCAATTTGACTTGCAAAGGCAGTTGAGACACTTCGTGCATCGTCATCATCGAACCCACCAAGCCCACCGCGTAGTCCCCGACCACCACCGAAGCCACCGGCCATGTTGTCATTGCGACGAGTGGACTCCACAAAGCGGTTAAGGCGATCTGACTGACTGAGCGAAGTTGGCTTGTTGTAATCGTTCAAGCTTAGGCCAGTGAGACTGATGCCTCCAGGAGCATCGCTGCGGGTATCCGTCATTTCGCTTCCAGCGACGGATTCACCTGCAATACTTGGAGCACCATTTCGGCCTTTAGGGCCAGGGCCGCCACGACCGGGGAGCGGCCATGTTTCTTGGAAGTTCGAGAACATTGGAGGATAGTTCGAAGGAACACCGACACCACCGAGAGCGGAAGAATGCACTGACGATACATCATCTGGAATGTAGCCAACAATTGATCCGTTGTCGTTGTACTCCTGTCGAGCGGGTTTGTTCGCGTTCCATCCACCTGGCCGTCCAGAGGTCATTGCATTGGCATGCTGGAAAGCCATTTGGTAGCGCTGCGGGCCACGGTACGTCTGCTTCGGGCGGCTGAATTGGAGCAGTGATACTTGCAGGTTAGATAGCGGTCCTTCTACGAGGCAATTACGTTCCTTGAAGTGTAGAAGAAGGAAGTGCCATAGAGGATGCTTTGAGAGAACTTTGGGGTTTCCAAGGATGACGAGTCCATATTTAGCCCGAGTCAAGGCCACATTGAGACGACGTGGGTCACTCAAGAAACCGATGCCCTGGTGATCATTGGAGCGAACGCAGGAAAGAATGATGAAGTCTTTCTCTCGTCCCTGGAACGCATCAACTGATGCTACCTCTACCTCCTTGTAGTTCTCTTTCTTGAAGCTTCCAGTTGCCTGCATGGAACTGACGACATAGCTACGCTGGCCCTCGTATGGAGTAATGATTCCGATATCGCTTGGCTGTACGCCTGCTTTGAAAAACCGGGTGACAATCTTCTCAACGTTTTGAGCCTCTGTACGGTTGAGGTAGGAAGTTCCCGAGGCGGAAATCTCTTCGGCACCGAGGTTAGACCAAAACATCATTGGATTATCTGCCACTGGCCAAGGGAAGTCAACATCACGGCGGACACGCTCCTGCATTGTGACACCATTCTGAAGAGACCCTTCGTAGAACATATTGGAGGGAAACTCGGACAAACAAGGGTGCATTCGGTACTGCACTTGTAGCCGAATGGGGGAACATCCAAGGATAACCAGACGCTCGAAGAGAGATTGGTTCAGACCTGCGGTGGCGGCCTTCTTGTTCATGATAACAGGACCAAGCTGCTGATGATCACCTACGAGAACAACCTGCTTGCATCCAAGCACCAAAGGAATCATGCATTCCGGTTCCGCCGATTGTGTGGATTCGTCGATAAGAACAGTTCTGAATTTCATTTTGGATAGACGAGGGTCACCAGCGCCCACGCAGGTGCAACAGATCACATCGGCGGCGTTGAGAATTTCTCGTTCAGCAGCGCGGGTAAGCTGCTTGAACTTCTTTTCGTCTTGACTGGATAGTTCGCCGACATCGTTCTTCAGCTGATTCAACTTGTTCAACTCGACATTGGTGTCATTCATGCGAACCTGCTCGTGGAGAGAAAGAAAGCCCACAGAGGATTCAACGTCTTCCCTTGACTTGGCCGTCACTCGAACAGTCTTCAAACCAGTGAGATGAATACGCTCACACAGCTGGTCAACGGCGACGTTGGAAGGTGCGCACACCAAAACCGGACCGCCACTAATCTTGCATAGGTGGTATATGATAGTGGCAGACGTGACCGTCTTACCAGTGCCGGGAGGGCCTTGAATCAAGCTTAGAGGCTTCTGGAGGACACTCTTAACAGCATTAATTTGACTGCCGTTTAGCTCAGGTAGACCGGGAACACTAAATTTACGGGGGATAGTGATCTTCATAGGAGCTGCGGCAACCTCGTGCCCTAGTAGACGATGGAAGATGTAGCCAGAAACACTCATTTCGTCGATAGCGAACGTCTTCATGGCGTGTTGCATACGGTCAAAAGAGGTTGCTTTCCAAACATAATCGGCGCTGAAATTGTGAGTACACTCAGTGGGAACGGACTTGTGGTCGCCTTTGGTGCGTAGCTCGATTGTCACTTCGTCCGACTGATTGTTAGGGATTTTGATGACATAGCCAACTCCTTCCCAATGAGGGCGAAGTTCTCCGGTATATCTCAACCGCATCTCGTCACCCACTGCTAGCTTGACATCGCCTAACTCAAGCTTGGGAAGAATGAAGCTCGCTGTATGCTTGTTGTTCAAAGCCATGTCCCATCGTACTACGAGATTGTCTTGTGATTGCGACTCCTTCAGTTTGCGGTCGTAGTCGGCCTCAATTTTCACAAGCGGTCCAAAAACGTTCTGGTACTGGAATGCATCGTCATAGCGAAGTAGAACCTTAGCAATGACCTCCTCTTGTCCTGCGCCCTTCTCTAGATCCGCAATAGTAGCACTAGCATTGTCCTTCCAGAGCTCTTCAAGCTTGGCAATCATTTGGGGACTCAAGTGACGGGCGCGGAGCTGCTCCTGGTCGGTGGGTAGGGGTACGAGCCAAGGGAGGAATGAGCGATCTTCAATCAAGGGTTGCCAACGCGAAGTGTCCCAGTTCATATCCTTTTGGGAAGGCATGGCAGCGCACGGTTGGCGACACAGAAGTACCACAACCGTATCCGACTTTGCGGGGATGAAGCCAAGAAGGAATACATTCTTAGTACCGCAGTTGTAGCATTCAAGAATAGTGTCGCCCAATGACGAGAGGGGGTGTAGTTGAACTTCCTTGTGGCGAGCGCGAACGAGGTGGTTGATGATGTGCGAGGACGATGAGTTACCGCGAGCGCTGCAGAACCACTTGTTGCAGGCAAGACACTTGACGACGCTGCTGGCATTATGAATTCCGCAGTACCTGTATCTTTCATTAGCACGCCAGGCAAACGATGTGAGGATTTCAGCAAACCTACGCGCAGGCGTGAGGTGGAAGCTCAACTTCCTCTTCGGCCTTGAGCCCCCCCTTGCCGTTCCGACCATCAACAGGCATGCTGACCATGCTCTCCATGTCATCATCGTCATCATAAACATCTGTCTCTTCGTCGTCGTCCATTCGCCGTCGTCGTGAACCGGGAAGGCCGCCGCGGGCGAGGTCGCCATCGAGGATGCTCTCATCGTCGCCCGTGCCAGCGTTGATGGTCGCTGCCGAGTCTGAGACTAGATGGTTACCCATATGGGTGAAGGCGCCCTCCATGATGGGCGGTGGGGGGGTGTGCTATCTGTATTTTATATTTGTTGTCCAGGTCAACCAAGTGGAAAAGTTTGAGGGGCAATTCCTGCCAGCGGTTCCGAGAGTGCGGCAATAGAGTGAAATCAGCGAGTCGGCCGTTCAAACCATTTCCAAAAGGCGAGGAGATGCGCAAGTTACTTGCGTTTGAAGAGACGAGGCAGCGCTGTGCCAGCACAAAGATTTATCTGCAGTGAAGTGGGCTGTTGAACGCAATTCGCCATGAGGTCGGCCGTCGGAGCTTTCCCAGGGCTTGGCAGTCCGTGCTCTCGGAACGTACCTACGTAACATGTCAACTCTCTTGACAACATTGTCTCTACACTCTACAGTCACTCTGCTTTGCGATTTGTTTTTCTTCGCCCCGCCTAAGCTCCACTGCTTTTCCTCATTGCTGTTTCGGAAATCAAGGTTCAGCGTTCATTGCTCCAGCGAACCGCCTCGCGATAGACATCAATTGTAGCTCAGAATGGCTATTGATCCCTGTTGCAGCCTGTCGTCTTGTGGAATGCCCTGGGTACAAGCTTCAGTAATGTCTACAGGTGCTCGGCATGACCTTTGTCAATCTCGATCGAAAAACTCTGCCGGATTAATTACTTCGTTTAATAAGCGTTCAATTCTTTCATGATTATTTTAGACCCATTGTTGACCTACAACTAAGAGAATCATCGATCGCTATTGAGAGCTGGAATTCATTTCACATCCTTGATACAAGCGCTATTCAAACTCTAACTGGCCGAAATGGGGACTGCGGCCTCACAAGTTTGCCAAGGATCACCAAGGAACGACTTTAGATCTTAGAGCCGACTGCACAGCGTGGTAGAGGCGCGAGGAATCTATGTTGCCCGCTGTGTTGATTGCACAAAGGCTCTAGTAATGGACCCAACCCTGTTCGATGTTGTTCGACAGAGAAAAGAATCAAAAGAAGCAAACTAATGATACGAATGTCTCACGTTCATGGCTAAGAAGTGTGGCAATGCATTTGCTGCATAGAGTCTTGCCTTCCGAGTATTCTCATCCAACAGATGTATCGTCCGGGTTTGGCTCGAAAATCTACATAATCTGTGTTTGTATACACTCATTAGACATGGTAATCAGCCGATTTTGGACAAGTAAAAGGCGACACTTCCGATATTATACAATTTGACAGCTGGCACATTAACGGAAGCAGCTCGTGCCAACCTCCACACATGTTGATCAATCCCAGCGCCAACCTGTGGGGATACCCCGGAAAGCTCTTTTTCTAGAAAATGTGACAGAATGTCCCACGCGGCGATGACTGACCGATTAGTCTCAGCCCTTTTCTATACATATAACCAGGTGCGGGGTGCATGAAGGGTGGACGTGCGCCGAAAACAACGCACGGCTGAGGACATGCAGCACTGTCAGCAATTCCAGGGTCATTCTGACGCCAATATCTACGTTTTTATTCTCCAGCTGTATGCAGGTTGCAGACTGCCACATCGCCCTTGCCAAGCCAAAATTGAGCTGGGATCCGTTTCTTACTCCTTCAGCCAAATCAAGAGTCTGGTACTGGGTGGTTGCCTGAGAATCTATGCCTTACCCCATCTTTCATTCCTTTTGTCATGCTGTGCTACCGACAAGATGTTTAGGGTCTTCGCTTAGGCATGACCTGGGTAACATTCGATTTCGGTATGCACCCCTCTCCTTTCGCTACTGCACGCAATTCCTATCCTCAAGCACATTATCCTGCTTCCTACGCAGATCGCTAGGCGGGAAAGAAAAGGCGCACAGCGCAAGATATTGACCCTGTAGACCACATGTTCAGACTAGCGACCAATAAATTTGCGCAGGAGCACACCCCACCCAGTAAATAATCGATCACATCTCTACGATACGCGATCAGCTCTCTGGGTCTTTAGACCTAGTCTCCACGGGAGAGCCCCAATATAGGCACCATGGGGGCACATGTGAGGTAAATGCACGAAGCGCCTACCGCGCCCCGAGAGATAGATATGCACCTCGCATCGAGGCCTCCATGGTGCACCTGAACCTTGATACCACGAAAACACCTCAGCTTATGAAAAGCCTTTGACCAAACTTGGACTTACAAACCTGGATCGACTGAATCCATCCCGCGTCTGCAGACTATCATTCTGCATACGCATTAGAAAATATCGCTCGTGATCAACGATTTTAAGAGCGCCTTTTTGTAATAATCTTACTTGGAAATGTCGGACGATGCCAGCTGTGGGAAGTTTCTGCCAAAGTGACGAACGAATTATATAACCGGACCCATTTTGCAAACATGCAAACCTTCGACCAACTCCACCATTGGCAACACACTATTCTTCTGCGGCTGCTTCTTTCCGATGACTACTGATCTCGTCAGATTGGGGGAGGCCTGAATCTAGTGTGCAGTGTGCATATGCCGAACTCTGCGCCGAGCATGCTTCACAGGGAGACAGCGCTCTCAAGGTGCATGCGTCTTCACGCAAGTATTTGTGACAGCAGGGCCAAGCTTTCGATTTCAAACGTAAATAACAGCCTTGCTATTGCCTTCAAGGCCGCTGCCTAAAATCACTCTTCTGCGTATACACATAATGAAGAGGACCATATTTGCTTCCATCTGTCTGGGCAGACTGATAAAAATCGCTCACACGAGACACCTAGACTGCCGCAAAAGCCGAGTCCAACATTAGGAGGGATGGATGATGCTCGTAAGTGACGAAGCCCTCTCCCCAGCACTATTCGTTTTCCACGTAAGTGGACTCGTCATCGGAGGATATGGCCGTCTCCGAGTGCGGCACAGTGTAATGTGACTTACATGAAAGCGGGTAAGGCAAATACGTATGCACCCGCGAAGCCTTGCATACCGCGGAAAGTTCCCGTTCCCTACTCGCTCATAAACGCCTCACCTTTTTTGGGATATCTCAGTTTCGCATGCATCGGTTTGCTTCACTTTTTCCACTGTGATGTTGGTTGCTGACGGACTCAGTTGAACCCTCACCGATCAATGTCATAGTGAGCGGTTCTCGGGCAGCCTGCTATCTTCATGCAATGCGTGAGGTAAATTGAAAGACTGAAGGCTAGCCTTTAGTGCAAACTCTTACAGTTGGAGCAGTCTGCAATAAGGATCCGGATCCATCCAGCACCCACACCGCTGTCCTTCGCCTTACTGCATTGTCCAAGTCGGGAAATGGATGATTCATGGCTGATAGAATATTTAGGTATGTGGATCAAGATGGGAAATTCTATCTTACATGCTTAGCATGCATACATTGATACACAATATTCCTCCTACTTGACGACTGACCGATCTGCCTGACTCGCACTGCAGAGCGTGTTCCTAGGTATACCGATACCTATGGCGCGTCGTCCTTGCGTCCCTATCTGGTGGAATCCCTGCAACGCGGCGTACGTACAGGAGTAAGCTCAGTCGAGTGCTGTGGCCCCAAAAAAATGGAGCTTGCATATGCAGCTACTACAGAGCTATGATCCAGGCACCAACAGAACAGAGCTGAACTAGTCGACCCAAGCCACGACAGTGTACCCACTCAAAAGCTAAACATGGCTGAGAAGCTTGGACGCACGGTTCCCGCCAATTTATCGTATTATGTACGGAGTATCTATGCATGTATGTGTATGTACATATGTACGTGCATGGTGAGAGCCCGTGCTCATTCTGCAAGCACTCAAAACGCAGAGTGCAAACGCCAGCGCAAACACATCCCGCATCTCCGCCCGCCTGCAAGGAAGGAAGCCATTCGCAAAGCATGACTCGCGGGCCCCTCCTCGCACATCTTGAACCGATTGAACGAACAACCGCAAGCCTCCCCCCCCGTTCCCCTCAGCGCAAAAAGCAATTTTTCTTCCCTTGTCTGCACGTGGTCTTCAGCTACCGCCTAGCCTAGGGTAGAACATGCACCCCGCTTCCCGCCACTAAGCAGCTTTTGCTTTTCCGCAACATTGTATGCCTCCCTCCTTTCATGCTATGACCCAGCCAGGCGAGACCCGCGTCCAGGTCCAGGAATCACCCTCTTTGTGCAATCATCCTCCTGCCCGCCTCGGAGAGAATTAGAACTGCACAACGCGTTCTAGACTCAGTCGTCATGGCATAATCCATGCTCTCGCAACAAAGCCGAATCGGCCAACAAAGAAACAAAGAAAAAAAAGGTATCATGATCATGACCAACAACAATTGAGCTGAAGTTCATTCCCCCCTTAGCGTACCCGCGCCTTGCCGTACCGTTTACCGTGTACCGTACTTCTGACAGACACAGGCAAAAAAGTGGCGCACTCCGCTCCGCATCGGCATCGGCCCTTCACGCAGCTCATCGCGGGGAAAGACCCAGCCGGCGCCGGACGGACGTGCCCCCTCCTCTCATACGCATTCCCAGTACAGATCTGTACATTGCTCTCAAACTCTGAATAGAATATACTTTGGTTTCCCATGCACACAATACATATATGTATGTGCGTTCCGATACATAACATACATGCCTACCCGCTCCCGTCTCGTCTCGTTTCGTCTCGTCTCGTCTCGTCACGTCACGTCACGTCACGTCACGTCACATCAAACCCCCCTACCAATTCTATTTGCCGCAAATGCGAGCTTTGCTTGCATATCCTCTCCATCTATTGATAATTACAACAATACAACACATACATACATAGATCAGCACCAAAAAAAAAAAAATAGCAATTAGTACCATGATTATTATTATTATGTCCATTAACATTATTTTGACTCACACACTTTGGCCCCACACCCACCCCTCGCCTCTTCTTTCCCCATAGTGCCCCCTCTCCCCTCATTTCATACCCTAGCTAGGAAAAGATGTTCCATAAGCGTGATTATGATTTGTTGAGCGATAGGCGGGAGCTAGACACGTCAATTGGGGATGCACCCGCGCCAACGGATAAGCATGGAGGAGCCCTGAAGCGCAGCGATAATCGTGACAAATGGGACCAAGATTGATAGGTCAAAGGTCTTGAGGGAATTTGAATCGATCCCCTAACGGAAACCACTCCGAACAAAAAAGTGAAGCACATATGCAGAAAAAACATCAATTTAGATAACCAATTGCACAAGAGAAGATTTGAAAAAAGGTAATGTGCCGCTTTCCAGTCCTATTTGCTGGAAGCGGAGCCGAGGTATCATTTCTATATCCATCCGAGAGAAAGACTTTTTGAGTGGTTTCTGGTATCTGGTATCTGAACTTTGGTATCTGCCTTAATGGTTCCCAAAATGCAATAAAAGAAGTACAAAAGATAAAAGAAGAAAAGAAGTAAAAGTGAAGTGAAGTGAAAATCCCCCACGAAGCCAAATTCCAATAACGTTCTAGGGTAAGGAAGATGTGCGGTGTGCCAACACATCGTCTCCCTGCCGGCCCCATTGAAGCGAAGAAGAGCAGGTGCTGCTCACAGATGCCTGCATGCGTGCCGTGCCGCGCCGAAGTGCCCTGAACAAGGTAGAAGCAAAAAAAGTGAAGCAACAAATAACCACCAAGTCATACATGATTAGACTCTCTCACTCGCTGAGTGATACAACTGGGTAAGCACAGTATACGAAATTCGGAATCAAGGCAATGCCTTAGAAAGAAAAGAAAACAGAAAGGTATAGACAAAGGAAAAGTATGCAAGAAAGAAGGAAGAATAATATGCAAAGAGTGCGACTGTCGGAGCGGGCAATGAAGCCCTTGTAACAAAAAAAGAAGCGCAAGTCTATCAGATATCCCCAAAGTGATGGCGCCTGAAAAGGAATGCTCGCATGCCGGTTCTCACGCAACCGGTCGTAGCGCTATCATTTGCGCCAGTTTCCATTCGTAGCAAAATGAAGAGGGTATAATATGAAATTGATCAAGTGCAAAGATGGTTGAAAGCACGCTAAACAAAATTTGCGCAGGATGAAAAAGAATGCCACACTCTCATGCTAGAGGGGCCGAATCAAGTGTCGCCGAAGCTAACTCCTTTGGTATGTTGTGATGTTACAGTTTTGAGATTGCTTTTAAGAATTGCCTCATGTTCAAAATCGGGGGCGAAGAATGTGACCCTGGTTGAATTGTTCGGAACATTTTGTGCGGGTCGTGAATACACCTTCCAGAATAGGAGTGAGAGTCGAGTGAGCTATTTCCGTGTCCAAGAAGGATCCAATACGATAGTCAAGGCAAGAGTCGGCCAATCCGAAACGCCGTGGAACACGAAACGGAAAACTCGGATAGTAGACAGCTGATGGTACAAACACGCTTGTCAAAGCTGCCGAGACACGGAACGGATGATGCGGGATGGTGTGAGGTATTATGGGCAGCTGAAAACAGGGTCACTATCGTTCGAAGGTGCTCGAGCGACTAATGAGATCAAGGTCCGATTCTCTGGATTCGCTACCGGTGAGGTCGTCTTTGCGTTTTTTGCGTTCGCTAGGGGCCCTAATCAGCCTCCTCATAGTAGAGAAGCGACTCTTGTTGGAACTAGCGGACTCTGGAAAGGAACTATTTGTCTCAATAGAGGACCTGCGGGAACCGGCACGCTCGGGAATGGCTCCGGGACGCGCATCTACAATGTCTTGCTTTTTGATCTTGCAGAATAGTGTTGAGAAAAGATACTGTTCGCCATTGCTGTCGAATAGAGGAAGGTGTCGGTAGCCTTGTTGTATACTGTCAAGTTTCGCCGTAAAGGTAGCCAGAGGTGCATGATTGGTTGTGCGGGCGTCCAGGGAATTCCAAACAGTCCATCGTACGAAGACCAGGCTGGGGTATCTTGTAGTCACTGACATTTCGATCTCGTCCTTGAATTCAGGGTTGTATCCGTTGCCCTCAGCAATACCAGTCCTCTTTCGGAGTGGATTTCCGATGCCGGAATGGCCGTTACGAGCGGAAGCATCTTGCCCACCAACACCAGTTGCATTAGGGCCCACGTCTTCGGCGCAATGCATCTCGAACTCGATGTAGGGATTGATGTTGGCTTCCGGACTTAAGCCCCTTGGACGAGGTAGCTGTTGAGCAGAGATAATCTGTACAGTAAATCTGACTTCCTTCTTGGGTGCCCTCTTGTGGCCAAGGACTGGAGTCGGCAATTCTAGACGCAACTCGGAGGGCTTCAAGACATAGCCTGTTCGATCATTTCCACCAGCAAACATTGCTTCGTTCAGCTGCTGTCCAAGATCGTACGTCTGCCAGTTCAATGCGGCCATTTGGACACCACGTCGCCAAAACTTTAGTGGATCAAAGTTGGAAGAGTTGATTCGGGTGTAGGCCGGGTAGACTCGCATAAGACACCGCATGTTATGTTCCTCAAGCAATTGCTTTTCCCGAGCACCGGGCTTTGTGAGCCTATCGAAAGTACGCTCGTTGAAGGAGATTACGTGGTTGTAAGTATTGGCGTCCTGGCAAGTGAAGTCGGTAAACTTGACTCCTCGGGTGTAGACACCTAGGTCGCCAAGTATCTTGGTGATGTTGCTAGTCTTAGACTTTTTGGGCTTCTTCTTGTCCTCTGCAGCTGTAACATGGGGGCTATCGCTATCTTCAGCAGAGCTAACTAAGGCTGACGTTGGCACAGTGTGGTTTGTGGAGGTGGCTGATGTTCGAGGAGAGGCCCAGAAGGTAGTAGTGCGCTCGGGTGGGCTGACTGAGGGTGGACTCAAACAAAGGGGCGAATTGGGAATGACGTTGTCATTCAGTTGGACTGGACGAGACCAAGGCGAACTAAAACTCCGCTCACGCCTGCGGTTCGACAATTCGCCTGCCAAAGCTTTGGTGTCTAGCTCCTCGGCAGCAGGTTTGACTTTGATCAAGATCCTGTGCTTCATCTCCTCGGGGGATGGCAGGACTGCTGAATCCCTGTCAAGTGGCTGAAGAAGTAGCTTGTCACCGAACTCTTCGCACATTATTTTCACCATCAAAGCCTGCTGTTCCGGAGAGCAGTGGACCTCGAGGGAAAGAATAAGCGGATAGGGTGACTCGGTAAACGCGTACTTATTGATGACCTTGATGGTGTCGTCAAATGAAATATGCTTCGTCAGTGTCCGGCCATGCATAACGATCGGCTTGCCGTCACTGCCGTCCCAGCAGTCGATTTCGAGGCAACGGCAACCCTTCTGGAGAGCTGAAATGTAAGCCTCAGTGCTAGACTCGCCGGCAACCTGGCGGCCGAGCAGGTACGTATTGTGTGAGCTAGACACAAAGTATTCGTTTAAGGGGCGGTTGAGTTGTAGCTCAGGTGTCACTGGCTTGTAAATGGAATTGGCTGGCGACGTGAGATAGATTTGGAATGCAGGGAAATTCATGGTAACTGGCAGTGGGATCTCGCCGCCTTCCGTGGGAGTCGCTTTTGGTTTTGTGGCACGCGCATATTTGTCGAATATGGTGGTCCATTGCTCCATCTCAGTCTCCACGTCCACGCCTTGCTCCTCGTGCAGGAACTGGAAAAAGGTCTCCTTGTCCATCTCAGGTTGAGCTTTGCTTGTAAACCGCTTGTAGATTTCTTTGATGTCTTTTCGCTCCTTCAGACGGCGAACAAAGTACAAGAATTGTGCCTGGTTGAGACATCCGGTGTGGGTGGTGTCGGCTTTCTCAAAATAAGCACGAAGGGTGGTCTCTGAGCAGTTGATATGAAGACTCCGGCAGAGCTCTACAATGCCTTGAAAGTCCATTGATTCCTCTACTTCAGGGCGATCACTTGTGTGTAATCTCCTCTTCATTTCGCGCTGCCAAACTAGTTTTGCGCTCTTCTCGGCAAATCCTAGGAGGCCTGCCATCATATCGATTCGATTGCGTGAAACTGAATCTAGCGTCTCAGTCCACATGTTGAAGACGCCAATGTCAGGAGCGATCAAGTGCATTGTTTTTATCTTGCCTTTTGACCGACTGGTGTCCGAATAGACAATGGTGAACCAGTATGGTGCCCAGTTTTCTGAGACTCCGCATTCTTCACGGTAGTGTTTAGCCTCTGGGCCTGAGCGAATTTCCTTGACATCATCGATGTAAAAGGCCTTGGACGGCCTTGACGGGTCCCAAAACACCTTGGCCGAATCCAGGTCTAGTTGCAAGTTGATTTCTTTCCTTTCCTTCTTGGTGATCTTCTTCAGTACTGTTCCTTGTTCAAGACGGAGGTTGCGCACTGGGGCTACAACGGCTGCGTCTGGTATTGAGCTATCGCTAGGTCGGTTGGAGGAAATCCCAAGGGCATTGATAGGCTCGCCAAAGAAATCGTCAATTGCTTCTTCTTCTTCATAAAAATTCAGGTCAAAGTCAGAGATCTCCGCCGCTCCATCCGCAGCGGTCCTGCTGTCGCTTCGCCGGCGCATTATGACCGGACCTGAGCTCTTGTCGCGGTGAGCATTGGAAGTGTTCCGGCGGAACTTGTTCGGAATGCCCTGGGCACCTCGACTCACTCTGCGAATTAAGCCGGGGCCTTTACCTAGGGCATGGGCCATGGCTGAAGGGGAAGATATGGGCGGCGTCGATGTCGGTGGCGCAAAAAAGGGCTCCGGGAGGCTGTAAGAGGGTACAGCGGGCAGCGACGAGTGGGATATAGGTACCATGCCCTCGGGCGTGGATTGGAGGGAGCCATTGTAGTGTGAGGACATCGACACTGGACTGGGAATGTTGATAGCAGCCGATGTGCGAGGGAAACTTGGCTGTGGAGAGGGCATCCGAGGCCGGTGAGCTCTTGGATGGGAGTCGTAGAGTAACGACATAGTAGGTGTGGCGGTGGCAGCGAGCCAAAAGTGGTGAAAGGTAGTGGTGGAGGTAGAAATGGGAGGAAGCAAAAAAAGAGGCGCGTGGGGTTTTGCTAATTCGTCGTCATGTCGTCGAGGGCAAAATGAGAGAATGGAAACGGGCTGCGGCCAGGACGACGCTGCCTAGGGAATTATACAAAAGTGAGAAACAGCGGGGGCTCTGGCTAGCAGTCGCAGAATAGCATCGTGGTCTCTGACTGTGGCAGGGTGCGTCGACGACTACGCCCAGTCGGGACGGGTACGGTGGTAAGCGCGCTGCGCGAAACGAAAGAGAGCAGGGCTAACTGCCTGTTCGATCGAGGACGCGGTCAGCTGTCCAGGCGGATTACTGAGAAGTACAGATTATTGCTTGCAGCAATGCTGCAAGGCCGGGGTAGGAATGCGTCGTGGGCTTGTGTGGGGGTCAAAGTCAAGTCAGCCGGTTCGGGATAAAGGCAGAATGAGCAAGACTGCGAGCAGAGCGCGTGCGCGCGGCAACCAGAACCAGAACCAGAATCAGACGCAGACGCAGACGCAGTGCCGAGAGATGGTGGGGAGGAAGCGGAGAGTAGGAGGCAGAAGGAGACGACGAGCAATGCAGTATGCAGCTCAAAGGTGGAGAGACAATGCCGTGTGCGCGTGGTGAGGGTGTGCAGGGGCGTTGGTTTTTTTAGTTGCTCTGCTGGCTGATGGATGTTGCTGGAATTTTGGAATTGCGGTGCGGCACAGGGCGATGCGGTCGCGGTCGCGGTTCGATTCGATTCGATCCAGAGACTGTCCTTGCCTGGCCGGTCGTGTGAGTGAGTGCGTCAAATAGCCACTGCGGGTTTGTGCTTGGTGTTGTTATGCGGTGGTGGTGGTGGTATGCAGTGCAGGCAAGTGCGGGAAGGGTGCAGTAAGGTGCGGTTGCGGTTGTGGGTGCAGGAAGCAGCTGCAGAGCACGTACTGTACTTGGGATGGCTGGTCAAGTAGGTAAAGTACTAGGTGGTAAGGAGGTCTAGCTAGCCAGGTGGGAAAAAAAAAAAGCTTCGTAATAATAAAAATATGTAGCAGCCAGGCAAACGCACGCGGCAGGCTGCGGAAAAGACGCAACAGAATGCAGAATGCAGGCAAGCTGGAGCGAGCTGGAGTCAGGCGCAGGCGGGAAACGCTGCTGAGCAACCTTGAGAAGAGGGCAGCGAATAATTGCGATGGACAGGAATGCCCTAGCCGGATAGCACAGTAGTTGCCCGTAGCTCTAGAGGAGTTGCCCGTAGGTTGCCAGTAGTCTGATAGTCGACGATAGTCAACTCTTTTTCAGCGACGAGCGGAGAACGGCCCAAGGTACGGTAGGTACGGTCCTAAGTACTGCAACGGCGCGCCGTCGAGTTGGCAAGCTAAAGGGCAGGCTAGTAAGCTAGGCTTGTTTTTGGCACGATGCGGTGACGGTTTTTTTGGATGCCCAAATTGCCAATTGCCTTGACGCTTGCCTTGACGCGCTCCAGCACGGCAGCGCACCGCAGTAAGTGCACCGCTGGTGCTGTCGTCGTGGGAGCCCCCCGTATCCACCGCTGCCCACCGCTGCCCACCGCTGTCCACGACCCACCACAGACTGGCCGAACGAGCTCGTCAAGTCGTCGCGGGCCTGATGCCGCTTTGTTTCCATTCGGCGCACACAGCCGCGCCCAGCCACTCCCTGTCAGACTCCAGGAGCCTGATGCTAGACGCTGCCAGACGAATGCCAGACGAATGCCAGACGATTGCTAGACGAATGCCAGGCGCTGCCAGCGCTGCCAGCAGTCTCCCAGCGACATCCTAGGATCCTCCCAGCAAGCCCCAGCGAAGCCCCGGCAAGTCTCACCATGTCCCCAGCAGTGCCCAAGCATGCTCCCTCGTTGGAATGCCCCCCAAATGAAACGTTGTTCATGACGTATCTGCAAAGTCGGCCCACCACTCATCTCCCGCGCCCGGACCGCTGTGGTTGGCCGCCTCCCCATAAACCCATATCCCAGATCTCCATGGCCCATCTCGCCATTGTCGATTGATGTGCCAGGGCCCCTTCTCCCTCTCCTTCTCCCTCTCCCAATCCAACCCGCTGCCCGCCAGCCTTTCAGGATCCCACTTCCACTACGGCTACGCTGGCGCCCCCCGCTTCTCTAGCACCCGGCAACAGCACCTCCAACACTCTCGCGACCATTCCAGGTGCCGCCTCTTCCGGCGACCAGAGGAGGGGCACGACGACGATGATGATGGGCAGGGCTGCGGCCTGTAGCCGATGGTTCCTGGCTGGCCCCCATGTTTGGCTTTGGCCTGCCGAGTCTTCCAGAGTTTAATAATAACCACTCCTTTTTTTTTTCTCCTCGGTGCTATTCAGTCTAACTGGAAAACGAGTACGAGGGTACGGGTGGGACGTCTTGGAAGCCACCGTGCCATGAGCTATTGTAGGGGGGAACCAGCCTTGAAGCCATTGGTTGTGTTGGCTGCGTTGGGTGCTGTGGCCTCGGCTGGTGATCGCCCATTTGCCCGCGCCCATCACCGCCATGATATCGTCAGATTGCCCCCCAGTGGGATGACGAGGGGTAGTGGTGCGGTGTGCAGTCGGGTAATACCGAACATGGCAGGCAGTGATGAGCCCTGCCGAGCGTCTGCTGTGTGTTGTACTGTCCAGGCAGTTAAGTGATGCGGCACAGGCCACGCCAGAGCGCCAGCGATTGCGGAGGGCGAGTGACGCGCCATCAAGCACCAGCACTCGACCATAATTTTTTCCACAGATTCAGAGTCACAACTCAAGACGGGGATGTCCAGGGGGAAGGGGCAAAAGGGAAAAGGGAGCGAGCAGCACCAGGGACCATCAAACACTGCTCTCAGAAGGGACAGAGCGCCGGGGGCTCCAGGACTCCAGGACTGTCCCGCACAAAAGCCCCGTCTCAAGCTCCCTTCCCTTCTGCCCACACGTGGCTTGAAACAAAAGTGCGAGCCGGCTGGTTGGTTAAGGTGTGCCCCCTGGCTGTCCCTGGACGAAGATCCCTTGTCGTGCCTTGTTACTGAGGCCCGCGGCTGTCGACGGTGCAAGCCCTGCCCAGCCGCCCCCCACTGTGTCAAAAGTCAAGACGCAAGCCGCCAGACGACATCGCCAAAGACGCCAGAGACTTGCCTTCAAGTCTAGCAGCTCGTACTCTACTCCGTACCAGCTGCTCCTAGTCTCTAGTCTCTCTCTGGGTGACCTGCAACAAGCGCCGACCCCTTATCCCAAGCTCCCAAGCTCCCAAGCTCCTAAGCTCCTCAAGAGCCCCGTTCTCAACCGCCTTATCCGGGCCCCGCCACAAATCACAAAGCACAAGCCTGCCCCTTCTGGCTTCTGCCCTTCTTCGACGTTGCCGTTTGCTCCACCCAGCGCATTGCATGCCCAAAGTCGCGTGACAGCTGCGGCGCTCCATTCCAAGCATTCCAAGCCGTTTTCCAGAAGCCCAGCGCTCGCTCAGTAGGATCACTAACCCTGCTCGCTGCCACAAATCACACCACTTCTCCCCGCATCGCTGCCGCCTTGTTCCCGTCTTTGGATACGGCCTGCCAGAGCCTGCCACAGCCTGCCTGTCTGCGAGCCATGTGACCTGTAAGCGGTGTGATACCCTCTCTGCCGCTACCCTCACCCTGTCCAATCGTTCCTATCAGTCGTAGTGTGCTGTGCTCTTTGAGCTTGCAAATACACGTTCATTTTTCATGCCGAATTAGGCCTTTTGTTTTCGTGCTGCCAAAATGCCCTGTTTCCCTCCCCCATTCGTCTCTCTGCATCAGCCGAACGCGCCCATTCCGAACGCACATGCTGCCCAATTCCATGCGCAGCGGCTTTACTGCTTCTCAAAACACGTTCCAGGTAACACGACGACAACAAAAAAGGGTAAAGCCTTGTGGGCGGTTCTCCTGTCCCGCCTGAAGCTTACCTAGGGATACCCAAGACTGCGTCAGCCAGCAAGTCCCGGTAATACCAACGCAGTTAGGAGACACTCGGACGCCTTTCATCTCTCTCGGCTCCAACCTCGCTATGACTTGGGATGACATGCATATACTGAGCACGGCTCGCCATACCTAAAACCAAAAAATAAAGGATATGCTCGTCATTGGACGGGCTGTGCGTCCGCACACATTCAGCGCCCTCGCTTCACAATACATACAGACGGCGCACTTTGGGATTCGCTTCGTTGCCCTCTTCGCAACTGTTAAATTGCAGATAGCAGCAGGGACTCCGCATCGTCAGCTCCACTTCTGTACACAAAAAAACACGAAGAACAGGGTTCACTGTGGAGCTTTGATTGGATCCTCTGGCGCATAGTCGACGTGTAGCAAGATCCCGCAGTGTCCCTCCGATCTCCTTGCGGCTCCCCAGGGTCTCCCCGCGAATGCAGATGGACAATGTGGCTCAACCAAAGAATGGTCCCTCGCGGAGAAGCTGAGCTGAGCTGGCCGTCTCCGGAATGTGACACAGGCCGCTACACGCAATAAAAATGCCACGCAGATATCATAATCTAACCTTTCATTCTAGCCCACGTGCTACCAGCACAACAAAAAGCCCGGATAGGTTTGGAGTGGAAATGAGAGAGCGGCTGTGGGGGGATGAAACGGTAGTCAGCCTCAGGCATTCAATGTAACACGCTCGGAGAGAAAGGCATGCAATCTACCTCATGTCAAGCGGTCGGGATCGATAAGGTCAATCCCATCGTCACTAACAAACACCTCGCAGATTGATGAACGTTGCAGTCGCTGCTCCGATTCGCTTCTTTTCGCCTGTACCGGTCCGAGCAACTCATCTCTTGGGTCGATACATCGGTCCAGGCCGCTGCGGGATGTCCTTGGATCACAATGCTTCCAGGACGCAGCAGCGCCATCCCAGGATGTTTTATTCTGCATAGAGGAATGAGTCACCAGCTGCTCTCCGAATGCGTCGTGTTCGGCTGTGTGCACAGGTCCTTCGCCCACTTGTTCACTTTTCATCAATATCTGCATGGAACAACCAGCAGAAGGCGGAGCTTCCGGTGAAGTGCTCGCCGGCAACATAGACCCTGACGACGTTGAAAGTGGCGCGCATGCTGCTGCATCCTGTACATCGCCGCTTATGCAGGATGCGACTTCGGATACTGTTCTGAACGGTGTAGAGCTGACCGGCGGCCTGTCTGCAACACAGGAGGGGGAGGACCTCGACTGACCTTTTTGAGCCAGGTAGGACGTATCCGCCTCGTCTCGATCATTGACGTGTGTCGTCCCACGTTCTGAGCCACCATCACTTCCAAATACGAATATCCGCCAGAGCCTCTCATTCTCGTCCAAACTTTGTTTCATCACTTGATCTTCGTGCAGAGTCTTTTTCCCAAGTTGGTCCAAGGAAGGCAATGAGGCTGACACGTAAGAAGTCGAACCACTACAATAAATCTCATTAATAGTCCGATGTGGTGGCCAGTCAGCACGATCGGTGTAGACGTCTAAACCTGGCTGAGCAAGCAGTATGTTTCGAGGTCCATGGGAGGTCGTACAATTTTTGGATATTTTATCGGCAATAGCGACATGACCCTTCCCCGGTTCTTCATCGACGATCGAAGTAGAACTTGTGGTCTTTAGACTGACATTGAGCTGTTCATGCGGAGAGCCAACTTGGTGAACTGCGTGTCCCAATTTGGTCAATCTTGCATTAGCCGCGCCGTAAACATGCTTTGTCTCACCGACAGTGTTATCGCGGTGCCCTTCGTTGTGGCCCTTGACGTCTGCGAAAGGCCCATCGAAGACGAGCTGCAGCGGCCAATTCACACCTCTAACATCTTGAATAATCTGACAGCCGGAGGTAACCTCATTCTGTTGTTTTTCGTCTTCAACTTGCTCAGCTGCGATGCTCAATTCACCTTGGCGGTTACATGCAGCATCATGCCTGAAAGAAGTTTGAAGTAAATCAGCTTTGTCGTTGCCATTGAGCTGGCGATTAAGGCCAGCTTGTCTTCTTGGTGATACGGTCTGCGGAAGGAAAGTAGTGATCGATCTGGTCACCCCCACGAACAATGGATCATTCCATTGGGCAGGTCCTGCTGGCTGGATAGAATCAGAATGTGCATCGTCTAACTCTCGAGGCTCAAAGAGTATGGGATCAGAGGAAGTCTGTGACCCAAGTTGGTCACTTGGCTGACTGAAACGGTTATCTGTCAATGCGCCTGTCCCAATACGGATTCTGATGTCCTCAACACGGTTTTGCAAAGCTCCGCCCATGTATGGATCATGATGGCGGCCATCAGGGTATCTTGGTAGTTGTGGGTGGTTTGCTCTGGGGTTTGTGTTTGTCTCTACCTTTCTCCGTTTACCGAAGACGCCCTTCTCTTTACTCGACGGGAAATGCATGATGAGTGGCTGCGAGGGACCTCCGACAACCCACTCTTGCTGATTCAGGCGGCGGCTCCATTTTGCTTCCAACAATCGAGCTTCAGCGTCTTCGTGAGCAGTCTTGCGTTTTCCGCTCAGCTTTTCTAGCTCAAAAATGAGTGGATGCATCTTCTACTGAAACTGATCGGTAAGGTCATGAAACTAACTCACCACCTTTAGTGCTTCTCGGCGAAGCAGCAACTGAGCTATGACAGTTTAATGCGCGTGACGAGATTATGCTGCGATGCTGCAACCCACTACTAGGATTCGTCTTGCTACGTAACATCGCTACATCTTGCTCTCCTCTACCGTGGCGGAGACTCAGCAGATGACCTGGGAGATGAAGTGGCTTCGATTTAGCAGAAGGTAGTTGGTCGCCTGACTTTGGGTCATTACCAACGAGATAGTTTGGATGAAAAGATGTGGCAACACTGCTGCCTCCGTCCTGCAGTTTTGTGCGAGCTCGAGCGAAGTGGGCCTTCTGCTTCTGAATGCTACCTCTGGTGGCAGTCTTGGAGCGTTGGAGACTACCCCCAGTCCAGTTCATGCCGAGAGTCGAGATTGAATTCCCCTCCTTCTCTTCGATCGTTGCGTTGAGTCTGTAAAGGGTGATTTGTGTGACAGATTTTTCGCATTCAGGCTATGCATTCGTTCCTGTCTTGACTTCAAAACTCTGGGTAGCACCAGCACCAGCACCGCTGGCACCTGCCTCGATTGCCCTGTTAGCATCAATATTGCCTCAACCTTATCCTCGACCTTGACCTCCACCCAACTCAACCCTCCTCAACCCTCCTCAACCCTCCTCTCGCCTTTCAGCGTCTCCATACTTTACACAGCCCCAAGAGTCCCCGCATCGGCCTAGTATGAGCATGCAGCTGCTTTGCGGGGTTCAATTTGTTTCTGTGTTGGCTCCAAGCGCGCAAAACTTCTTTCCTGCCAACTAGAGAAAGTGCATGGTTGCAAGGTAAAGTTAACCTCCACCTCTCCATAGAAAAACAGTGGAGAACAGCAGTAGGTTCATTCGGCTCCTACATCGGCCGTCTCAGCTACATTGTCGATCGCCTTCCTATACAGTCAACCTGCTTCTTACTCTTTCATTGTTTATCTGGTCAACCCCGCCCAGTGTATATGTATGTATCACCGGGAAATGTCCCAGTGCTTTTCGCCTACCAAAAAGGAAAGTGCTCGAGTACCCAATGGAGCAAAGATTCTTCGAATACCATATGAAACATAAGGCTTGTGATTGCGGTTGCTTGTCATTTCCGAGAACCGACGTCGAAAATTGTGCCGTAATGAGGGCGCCCGGCCTACACAACCGCCCCCAGTTAGATACCTGCCATTCGTTCGGGTTAAAGAGCGAGCAAAAGTGTCCAGTTTTCTTATTGTACTCCGCCACGGCCTAAAGGAACACATACTCCGGGTCACCTCTGGCCGTACAACAAGAAGGATTTAAGAGATATTCGGATTGACAGGGGACCCGCTCGTTACCTGGACTATTCTGCAGCCGGGTGCATACATACCTGTTACCGTCCACGGACGAGAAACCTGGTCGTTATCCTTGCTTCCAGCGCGTGCGAGACGCGATTATTGCGCCTTATCTTCAATATTATCGATAGTTCTCAAAGTGACCTCATACCTATCCATCATATTCCAGCAAATTTTCAACGCCGAACCAAGTCTCTGCAAATATTACATTGCTGATGGTTGACGCTGTCAACACTGCCAGACTCGCTCACCATGTGCCTGGTCCGGTCAGAAAGACGCTTGATAATGTATGGTTACGTCAAGCGTAGAGACTTTTGTGGGTACTTCATCTGCTTTGGTATCCGAGGCGCCTCGCATCTGCCGCTTAATGCGCTGGGGCTGTAACGGCGCAGCGTGGAGAGGGTTTTGTTCGCTTCGGGTTCTGCATGTGAAGGGAGCGGCGAGGCATTCTCCAAAAAGGCGATGTGATTTGCTGACTCTGAGTAACAGTGAAGCACAAGAAAAATGCATAAGTTCAGGTTCAACTTAAGGTTACCCAAACAAGAAGAACAGTCGGAAAACCGGCTGGTCTCACTTCAGCCTCAACTTCCTGTTTGAGTTGGTCGGGCCGTCGACACGCCCAAGAGATCCAGCTTGGCGCGACAACACTGAGCCGGATCTTTCTCGCACATGGCTTTCGGAAGGTTGTCAAAAGCGACGATCAAGACGCAGTGAGCCGCAATCCCTGGCAGTCCCTGAGGACGTTCATTCGAGAGGAGGATTCGGCCGCACGCATCGAGTTGCTTCGAGTCATTTAGCGATCCCCGAAACCACCAATGGCGTCATCCCCATAAGTTTTTTTCGGCGCCGTTTCCAACCTCACCACCAACCACGCGCGGCCGTGGCCACCACGAGCGCCTAACCGAAAGGGACCTCCCATGCACTGGAGAAGGCGTCCAAAACGTGCGAGTTGGATGCTGCCCTCCTGCGTATTGATACCCACATTTATTGCAACGCCGACCGAGTTATCGAATGAGAATTGTAGAGCAACATGTTAAATGACGCAACAATCTCCACTCGAGACTGTGAATGATAAGCTTTTGCTTCAATTTCTCAAGGGCCGGTGCTGTCTTTGCGGCCGGTAGTAAAACCGCCCGCCACACTTGCTGCATGAGTGAATATTAAAAACTGCACTGGTCAAAGAGGGAAACATGTGTGATAATCTGCATATAAAACTCCGCATGTCTTCTCACCGACATGCTTGAAGGCACAACTATCTCCACAGGCCCACACTTCTCTCCACCATCCTAGGAGGTCCCCGAAATCTCCTCTCCAGTTCGAAAAGTGGAATATAAAAGACACCCACTTTCCCCCACAATCAGTTCCCACTCAGTCACCGAGAACTTGACCACGGATTGGATACAACACATTTCACTGTATCCGTTCTCTAGCACATAGACGTCAAAATTTGTTTTTGACTATCCGTACTATTTCACCATGTCCGCGCCTTCACTTATTATGCCGCCTTCGGGTAGCCGCCATGCGCGACGACTGTCTGCGAACGAGGCTACAGCCGAGTCGATCCAAATGGGACCCACCGTCGTAGTCCCTCCCAAGCACCTCATGGCTCCTTCCGATGCTTCAGAAGTGGCAACGGCTTTCGAAACCGCAAGACATCGGATTGATTCCGTTTCTACTCCTGGTAGCCCAGGGACACCTCCCGAAACCAGTGTCACCGACAAATATGCCTACGCATTTGATATCGATGGTGTACTCATCCGAGGCGGTAAACCCATTCCCGAAGCGATCCAAGCGATGCGAATGCTCAATGGAGACAACGAGTAAGCATCCCGCAAGTGATGTCTGTATCAAACTGTCCTAACCAAACGCCATAGATATGGTATCAAAGTGCCTTACATT
This sequence comes from Acrocalymma vagum, assembly GCA_028476805.1. NCBI lineage: Eukaryota > Fungi > Ascomycota > Dothideomycetes > Pleosporales > Acrocalymmaceae > Acrocalymma > Acrocalymma vagum. The sequence goes on from JAQGEP010000030.1 coordinate 104,571, forward strand.
TTTGTTACCAACGGAGGTGGCAAAACTGAAGCTGAACGTTGCCTGCAGCTCAGCAAGCAGTTGGAGATTGAAGTTTCTCCAGGGCAATTCATTTGCGGCCACACGCCTATGAGAGAAATGGCTGAGAGATATGGCACTGTTCTCGTCGTTGGTGGCGAGGGCGAGAAGTGCCGTGTCGTCGCCGAAGGATATGGCTTCAAGGATGTGTAAGTCATTGTGCCTGGCCTTGTTTGTCCAAACACAAACTAACAACCTTCGCAGTGTTACTCCCGGCGACATTATTAAGGATAATGCCGATACTACTCCTTTCCGCCAGTTGACCGCGGATGAGTACAAGAATTCGCGGGCACGCGATTTCTCTCAGGTCGAAATTGAGGCCATTTTCGTGTTTGCCGATTCTCGTGACTGGGCCTCTGATCAACAAATCATTCTTGATTTGCTCATGTCCAAAAACGGTCGTCTTGGTACAAGGTCCGAGAACTTTGACGAGGGGCCACCCGTCTTCTTTTCCCACAACGACGTCGTGTGGAGTACCTCGCATGACCTTACCCGAATTGGCATGGGCGCTCTCCGGGTGTCTTTGGAAGCCATGTTCAAGGCCGTCACTGGTAAGGAGTTGAAGACTACTGCCTTCGGCAAGCCTCAAATTGGTACCTTCCAATTTGCGACTCGTTTGCTCCAACAATGGAGGAAGGACACTCATGGCATTGACTCTCCCCCATCGACTGTCTATTTCGTGGGCGACACACCTGAATCCGACATTAGGGGTACTAATGAGTACAACGAACACGCCGAGAACAACTGGTACTCAATCTTGGTCAGAACCGGTGTGTTCCAGGAAGGAACTACTCCTCGCTTCCAACCCAAGGCGACCGTCAACACCGTTCTTGAGGCTGTTAAGCATGGTATGGAGCGTGAGTACAAGAAAGCTCTCAAGGAATCCATGAAGCATACTAGTGCTATCGTGGAGGAGTAGCGATCTTGGCTACACTGTTGCACCTTCGATTCAGAGTTGACGCTTGAATTTGTTGGTTCCCTTTTAGCATAGCAATTGGCGTTGGGTCGGACTGGGGTTTCCTTTTATTAACACAAAGAACTTCGTCCTATCTACATATAGACACTCCTAGAGGATGTGTAGGACATACTAGATTATGATACCAAGCGGGCATAGACTAACTGCATCGTCGACCGCGATATTCCATTCATAGAAATAGATTCAATAGAAAATGTTCAGGGATACCACTCTTCCAATCCTTTCAGTGTGAATTTCAGTCCGTTACACACTCGGTCCAATTTCTAAGCATTTTCATCGCAACACCAATCATGTAGATTTATCTAGGAGACGAAAGGTGTTGACTTGAGATTAGGATTCTGCCGCACACTCATTGAACTTGATGTCGCTTGCGCGAATGTCGGTCAATGTCACCTGTCCGCCGCGGTCTGGATGCATGTTTTTCTCCTTTGTGTCGGCCCGAGATTGAGGTAGCTACCAGAAAGTTGCCTTACAACTAGCACTGATCTTTCACTAACCCTGTCCCGTCTTACCAATTATCCATCACCAGTGCCATTTAACTGCCTACATTCGATCAGGCCTCCGAGCATCTCATAAAACTTTAAAGCCTCTTATCATCCCTTATCAAATTCTCCGCGTCTCAGTCTTTCCGATTCCCCAACCATGAAATGCTTAGTATTCTTGACGGATGACGGCTTCGTTTCACAATTCCGCTCCAAGCCACACCCAGAGATGGCCATGTACCGACTGTTTTCTCTCCGACGCCCAGAAACATGTTTCTGCGGGTCTGCGAGATTGAAAGCCCAAACGCGCGTTTAACTTTCACCCAACCCGTCTTCCCCGTTGGGCCTATTGCGTGTCTCAGAGCATCGCGATTAAATGTTCAGGTTCCCTTGAATTGGTTTCATGATTAGCATGGGTCGGCTTGTCAGTGTCAAACACCCTCAACATCAAACCCCTGACCCAGCAATCCCAAACTTTCGCGATATCCTCACTCCTGAAATTAATGAGACAAGCGCCACAAGTTGGATGACCGCCGACAAGGTTCCATACGGCTTCGACGCTTCTAATCTCTGCAAGGGATAACCTTCCCTTCCACGGGGCTTGTCAGTCTTGTCGGTCTTGTCAGTATCAGCCCTACCAGAACCCCGTTTTCCGTCACTGCCCCTGACCAAAAAAAGCATCGTTGCTGTCTCGCACACGATACGCGATTCATACGCTCCCGCTTCCCCAAAGTGACCCTATTCAATGGCGGCGCGAATGCGATTAAGTGCCGATGCCGCCGCTGCATTTTTAAAATTCCTTCGAGCTAACATCTCCACTCCCCCCGTGCCGTCTCGCTGTTTGACATGGACTATAATAGAGATAGGCTTGAGATGATCGTACGATTTTAGCAAGGATACGCGTTTGCAATTCGTAAGCTAGCTCGAGGGCACGTACGTAGTCAGGATGCGCGTACGCGTAAAATTGCGAGCGGTTTGTTTGTGGACGATGATGGGATTTCGAGACGGCTCAGGTCTTTCTTGCCGCGGGCGTTGCGATCAAGGTATCCGCGGGTCGAGCAGAGTCTCAATTAAACTATGTACCGGTGGCCCCGTAAGATGTGGATCTAAATATTTTGCTGCGGGAACTGTAATTGTAGAGTAATGGTATATTCTTGACGGTAATGTTTGCATACGGCTGTCGAAGTTTACCTTCCATTCTGGAGACAATGCTGTGGTACAGCGATGACTATTGATATCAAGCATGACAAGGGCCATTTTGCATATGGGATCATGAACTACTCCTGTCGTCGACTGTAACGAGGCCAAATTATATGTGAGGTTACGTGAACCGATAGTGTCTAAGCATTACCGTTCTTATTCATATGGCTTCTTTTATAGTCTTTTCACTTCAACTCACAAAGCTTCTGCTATAGTTCTAACATCTGTTCACTTTCTCAAAATTCATACTGGTGCACCGTCTATGTTCGAACACACGAAAAGCTCCAATCAGGAATAAAAAGTCTCAATGCATCATCAAATTGCTTGACAAACCCGCCATAACGGGATTCTATGGCCAAGTATTGAATTATGAATTTTTCTGAAATGGTCATACAAGTCAAAGCGCAGAATAGTGGACAAGTGAGTATTGATGATTTAAGAAGAAAAGGGGCTGCTGTGAGCCAAAAATCAACGATATCGGGCCTCAGATACACGAACTCCATCGAGCGATCATTTTGAGGCAAAGAATATGCAAAGGAACCTATTACGGTAGTGAATTTATGTGGTTTTGAATGGATTTCCATTGAATTCAAGGATATAATTGTCTTCGAGAGTCGTATTTTACAGTGGTCATGAGCAAACTGGGAATCTGCATAGTATTTACATGGATCAAGAATATTGATATATTGTATATTTTTTTTCTTTTTGGGGGGGGAAGGGGTGTGTTGGACCACTATTAAACATATGAGACTAAAGTTTGTGATATGTTGGAGATATAAAGTGCCAACATCATGGGCACATGCAACAAGAAGAATATTATGCCTTCTCTTCTGGGTACAAAGGAAGAGGTCGTACCAAAAAGAAAAGCTTCATCCTATTGAAAGTTGACGGTACAAATTAGTAGAGTTGTTGCCTCAATGGCAAGTCTTCGAAGTCACTGTGGCGCCATCTTCTATTTGTCACACGCTTGGTCGCCAGACGAAAAAGCCTTCTTTAAAAAGAGCAGCACGCTTTAGGAAAAACTGAGCTGTACCCATACGCCACAGTGTATTTAGTTTATAATATGCTTTTTTTTTTTGAGCCAACCGTGTCTTCAATTAACGTACGTGGTCCCCATCGTCACCTAACCCAATGATGTATTGTTTGTTCTCAGGTTCTAATACATGTACATAAGACTAGTTTCATTAAAGTTGGACTCATATGCAGTTCGTCAATATTTTTGTGTGTATTGACTTTTTCTCGAAATACCAAATGTTTGAGACTTAAGACTAGATATTTTAGTTCGGTCATTGGGCAGGGGCATGAAGATCACCACTGTGTGCGGGTTTAGAAAAACTCTCATATCTATATATATATCTAGATGTTTATGGGGATTTGACGGATAATTTGGGGCTTCGTTCACCTTCTTTGGCGGTATTAATACGGAAACCTAAGTTTAGTTTTGCTCTGAAAGTCTCAGCACTAAAGCTAGTGGTAGGCCCGACTTACACAACAATGGATTTGAGTGTACTACAGAGACTCCAAACGAATTCTGGCATATCCCTGCCTCTTATTTGTCTTTTTGTTGTTTCGTAAACGCCTTCCTTCACCCACATACTATACTCACAATGACTACAGTGGGCACGATTCATTTTTATATTCCATATGAATTATCACCAACACTGCTGTTAGTGGACTTTCTTATTTGCCTTTCTCGTAAAATTCGATAGATAAATCTGATTTAGCTAAGCTTTATATTCTAATAATCAATCTGAATAGCCTTCTTGTTGAGCGTTTGTCAACTAGTGGCGTTCATAGTAACTGATCAAGACGGTGTCAAGTTTCACTCTATTCCTATACAAACATTCCACCAATGGTTTTTAGTAACAAATTTGGGGAATGTATCTACCAGAGGGGCGGTATTGGAGAAGAAATAATCTTGATATTAATGCGGGTGTGGTTATTTTTATTCGGAAATTAGTAACAGAGAGAAGCGCCTTTACATATAATAGCTTATTGGCAAGTAACTCAGCTGTGATGCAGAGCCAAAGGGAACACGCCTTTACCAGGCAAGGAGGAGACTTGAAATATATTAGTAATCGAGTTGGGGTTATGGAAACTACTTGGTGATCAGAGGAACCGTAGCCATGGTGTAGAGTGCAAGGGTTAGACATGCTACACCGTAACATGCCCGATCGGGGGGCCTTTTCTCGCATGCTTTGTCTCTTTCGTCCACTCCTGGGACTATACATAAGACTCGGCGCCATATCAGACACTTTGGCATACCTTGGTATTAAGGCAGAGCTGTATGTAAGAGGCAGCAGATCTCTCGCACCGTCGGAGATGCGAATGTCCGGTTCCCTCGAGATGCGAGCAATACAGAGACCTTTCCCCTCACCCCATCCATGTATGCCTGGCCAACAAACACTTAAACAGACGAGAAGGGCCTCAAATAACCGTAGCATCATTTGTTCCACTCGCTATTGTTTCTTTTTCATATAAACCCTCTCCACTTAGCGAGAAAAGCTACAATAGGAATAGCTGCGTCCAGGTAGCATGCCTTCGGGAGACCATAAAATAACTCCTATTCCAGAGCCTTCCGGCTTACCTTTACTTGGAAACATTGGCGAATTCAAGTCTGAAGACTCTATCAAATATCTCGAACAATCTCCATGATAAATATAGTGAGGATTACATTGCACACTCAGAGCTCGTGGCTAATTATGCTCAGGCGACATCTTCCGACTACGATTCCCCGAAGGTAAGACAATGATTTGCATGGGCTCACAAAAGCTGGTAAACAAATTATGTGACGAAACGAGCTTCAAGAAGTCAGTCACAGGTGAATTAATTGAAGTACGCGAGGCTGTCGGAGACGGTTTGTTCACAGCGAGAAATGAAGAGGAAAATTGGGGCATTGCTCATCGAATTTTGATGCCGGCTTTTAGGCCTATCAATATCAGGAACATGTTTGACGAAATGCATGAGATTGTTAGTCAAATAGTTCTAAAGTGGGCACGTCATGGGCCATCCAACCCTATCCCCGCCAGTGAAGATTTCACGCGCATGGCCCTTGATACACTCGCTCTTTATTCCATGGGATATCGCTTCAACTCTTTTTACAAAGACGACACGCACCCTTTCGTGCAGAGTATAGGCGATTCATTAACCAAGATAGGCAAACTATCTCAGCGACCAAAATGGGCTTCCGTCTTCTACCGTTCCTCCGAGCGTAAATTCCGTCGAGATATTAAGGTCCTCCAAAATACCTCAGATGAGCTCATCAAGGCCCGAAAAGCGGCTTCAGAATGCCATAGGAAGAGAGACCTCCTTGCAGCCATGTTAGAAGGTGTAGATCCGAAAACAGGGAAGAAACTGAGTGATGCCAACATCATGCACAACCTAATCACGTTCCTAGTTTTTGGGCATGAAACTACTTCTGGAACAATGTCATTTACGTTTTATGCAATGTTGAAGAATCCAGACACATTCCAGAAAGCTCAGAAAGAGGTGGATGAGGTTATAGGCAAGGAACCTGTAACGGTCGATAAGATCTTCAAAATAAAGTACATTCCTGCAGTAAGCCCCATTTAGCATAAGTATTTCAATTCTATGGCTAATATTACCGAGGTCCTTCGCGAGACCCTTCGCCAATGCTCGCCCATTCTTGGTATCACGGTTGAACCCTCTGAGGAGGACCTTTTGGACGGAAAGTATCCAGTGAAAAAGAATGAGCCAATATCTGCGGTCTTCACGAGATCACATCTCGACCCTGTGGTTTATGGAAAGATGCTAGGAAGTTCAACCCAGATCGCATGCTGGACGAAAATTTCGAGAGATTACAGAAAGAGTTTCCAAACTGTTGGAAGCCATTTGGAAACGGAATGCGTGCTTGTATTGGGCGACCTTTTTCCTGGCAAGAGATGCTTTTAGCCTTATCCGTTCTCCTTCAGAACTTCGACTTTCATCTCCATGATCCTTCGTATAACCTCAAGCTGTCGGAAACTCTTACAATCAAACCTAAGGATTTTACATGAGAGCTTCTTTACACTATGGAATGACCCCAATGATCTCGAACGCAGGTTTCGTGGAGATATAAGAGCAGTAGAAAATGCAGCTCCTAGCAGAGCGGTGTCTGTTTCAATAAAACCGTCGAAGGCCAAGCAGCTCAGCATATTCTATAGCTCAAATGCTGGAACCTGCGAAGCTCTGGCCCATCATCTAGCGGCCAACGCATCCTCGCACAGCTTGGAAATCTCAGTGCTGGACTCACTTGATGCTGCTAAAGATCACCTACCACAAGATCATCCCGTGATCATCTTTGCCTTATCATATGAAGGTCAACCTCCCGAAAATGCGAGAATATTTGTGTTATGGCTAGAAGGATTAGTGGGCAATACTCTGGACCGCGTTTCTTATGCTGTGCTTGGTGCTGGTAACAAGGAATGGCATCATTTATACCGCCGAGTTCCCAAATTGATTGATGCGGAATTATGGGATTATGGAGCTGAGCGGTTGGTTGCGACTGGTCTCACTGATGTATCAGAGAAAGACCCCTTCATGGACGTCGAGAACTGGGAAGACGAGCATATCTGGCCAGCCCTGGAAAGCAGGTACCCTTCCACCAGTTCTGATGAAACATTAATACATACCGGGTTGATAGTCAATGTATCCACACCGCGTAGCACTACCCTTCACCAGGATGTCAAAAAGGCTATCGTTACCGCTGCCTACGACCTCACTCCACCCGGGCTATCTAGGAAGAAGCATATTGAGATCCAACTGCCTACAGACGTATCATATGAGCCTGGAGACTATTTAGCTCTTCTCCCCATGAACCCCAGAGAAACTGTCAACCAAGTGTTTCGCCGTTTCAAGCTCTCATGGGATGCGGTGCTCACTATTCAAGGAAGCGAGGCAACGGCGCTACCGATCAATATCCCAACATCTGCATCTGATGTATTGAGCGCCTACGTGGAGCTGTCGCAGCCTGCGATAAAAAAATGTTATGACGATAGTGTCGCATGCGCAAGATGTAGAAATCAAGGAGATTGCAGATTTGACAACTGATGAAAACTTCTCGACTGAGATAACGAAAAAGCGAGTCTCCGTCCTGGACCTCCTTAAGCGATTTCCCTCTATTGAAATCACGATTGGCACCTTCCTAGCCATGCTTCCCCCTATGCGCATTCGTTAGTAGTAAGGCCACATGTCCAGAAATTTGCTTGCTTGCAATACTATTTTTTTACCAGTTCTATATCTTCATCACTATTGGAGGATGCTCAAACCGCTACGATAACCTATTTAGTCCTCGAGGAGCCTTCTTTCTCCGGCCAGGGAAAACACATTGGCATTGCTACCAGCTATCTTTCAAATCTGAAGCCTAACGACATAGTTCATATTGCCGTGAGACAATCGCGCGTTGCTTTCCACCTCCCGTCTACAGCAGAAACAACACCTATCATATGTATCGCAGCAGGCACAGGCTTAGCACCCTTCCGTGGCTTCATTCAAAAGCGTGCTGCCCAGATCAGTGCATACTCGCGCGAAGACGCAGAGGAGACGGCTGGGTGCAAGTACGTCCAAGACCGTATGATGAAGGAAAGGGAATTCCTTGACTTGTTCTAGGAAGGAGGTAGAAACGGCAAGGAAAGATTTAGACGGTATTCGGAATGAGAGGTTCGCAACGGATGTTTTCGACAAGAATTCTCGTATCGGAATGAGAAAATCACAATTCAAGGCAAAATTTTCTGTAAAAACATAATACATGTCCATATTCGCATAATCTATATGTCCCTTGCACCCATCTCGAAAAGGCACATAACTGGATATCATTACGCAATACACATCATAAACGAACAGTAGCTACGGAAAACAAAAATTACCGTGCCAGGTGATGAGCAGCAATGTGAGCTGCAACGGTGTAGGAATAGGTAGAATCACTTCCTCGCAGAACGCTGAAATCATTATAGATACAAGAACCACCCAAGAGCGAGAAAGCAACGATGCGACTCAAACAACAAAGCGAAGCAAAATAAAGCAAGATCCTTGACAGGAGGTGTATACCACTTTGCCGACTGCTCAAGCTTGGAAGACAAAGAAATTCCATTCTAGTCCTCGACAGCAAAATCATCCTCTTCATGGCTCAGCTTCTTGTAGAGATCAGGATGAAGATCGTCAGGGTTCCGGTTCTTGAGTGCCGCAATTTGGCTCTCCCTAAACGATTTAAATCCTTCAGGATCCTCTTTCTCCAGCTGTTTCAGTTGCTCCGCATTTTCCACCATAGAGTCGAATGCCTGCTCCCATCCCACACCTTCCGTCATCGTTCTGATCTCGTCACCAGAGTAGTTGGCGAAATGCTCGCGGAGAGCCTGGAGATGATCTGGGAGACCGATGTGATCCATGGTGCCGGAAATGGAGGCCTGCTCCGAGTGTGACGATGAAGGGCGAGAAGCATTAAGAAGCTCGGTGCGAACACGGTGGCCCAAACGATGGAGACGACCTTCTTCAAGGGAAAGGGCACGCGAAGCAAGAGATACGTCAGAGTTGTGGCGTGAGCGGAGTGCTCTTGGTTCGTCTTCGTCGGATTCTTGGCCACCATTATCGGTAACGCTTGCGGACAGAGTTGGCACACTGGATGAAGGTGGAGAGGTACTAGGGATTGAGCTATGAGTCGAAGATCCATCTGCTGGTTGGAGGCGGGTGTCTGGGTATTCATCTTCAAATCGTTGGATCATGCCTTGCAACGTTTGATCGAGGAATAACAAGCGGCCTGCGTGAGATTAGCAGCCGTCTTATCCTAAACAAATAGGAGAAACTCACGATATCCCATATCATTGCCCTGTCTGGATTCTCTGACCAGTGCAGACTGTAGCCTTTGTCGAATGTTCCGTGCACTATCAAGTAAGTTCTTTGACATCATTCTCGCTTTACCTAATTCCTCGGAGTGTTCGGTCTGGTTCTTGGGTGTAACAGTTCCACTTTGAGGCAGAGACTGCCTACGAAGATCAGTGGCTTTTTGTGACAAACAGTAGCTAAGCGCCTTCGCCACGCCAGTGCCGCCTACGATATAGTCATCGTCAGGAGCTGGTGGGTCATTGTCGTGATTGACACTGCAGTCGTCTGTATGTCCAACAAGATGCATGAGAACATCCGGAATTTCCACCTCCTTAGGCGCTGCTTTGAGTTCTGGAATCTCGGAGAAATGCTCCATGTTCCTAAGACAGTACGCAACAACCTGCTTGGCAAGCGCCTTCACCACTTCGCTAGATTCAGCTGCCGGGACGTCGACGTCAACGCAAATAAGTGTCCTAGACACCTTAGCTGCGACGGTAAGAGAAGCATAAAGCGCGGCAGCTTCTTCTTGTGTCTCCTCGTCAGTCGCGGTTGCAAGACGTGAGATCTGGGGATTTTTTAGGATATTGATATGCGCAAGATGCAAGCATTCAGGTATAACTTCTGCAATAGCAATAGCGTCCGCAGGTTTTAGAGAGACATCCATGAGATGTATCCGCTTCAGTTCTGTAAATTGAGGGATGTACTTCCTGAGAAGATAGAGTGATGTCTGATGGGCGAAAAGGTCCTTGTTATGCGATAGATCCAAGAAACGAAAAGCCGGAAGATTGACAAGAGCAGGAAACAAGATCTTCAACGAGTCGGGCGTGAGATCACAATCCGCCAGACCCAGCGCCCACAGGTGAGAGTCCTTTGTCAGGGCATCAGCAAGGCGCTTGATAGACTCTTCAAGACTGTTACCACCCAGGTCGATACCTTGACAGACACCAGATCGGATATAGTGTATTACGTGTTCAAGTCCTTCCTCATCGAGGTCATTACCGGCTAGCCCAAGGCGCTGAACACCGCTAACAACGCAGCCGTCGATAATCTTTCTGATGTTCGAGGAAGATAGAGCACACTCGGCCATAACGAGCTCCTCTAATTTTGAACCAGCCAATCTCTCGGATATGGCCTTGGACATGATTTCAGAAATATCCTTTGCTGCGTGAGCCTTAGGAGTGCCTGGCTCTATTGTACCGTTGACCTTTGGAGAAGAGAGCTGCTGCCTTGCTTTGGGAAAAGGTATCATCGAAACGTCGAGTGCCAAAAGTGACTTGCACATATATAGAAAGAGACTGATATGCTTCCACCCTTCCGCTGTGATCTTTGGGTTATTCTTCAGGACTAGTTTCTTAATAACTCCGGATCTTTCTTCAACTTTGCTCTCCCCATTGTGTGCATCCTTCTCTTGGGAATGAGTACGTCTTTTCGGCGGTTCCTGCATCTTTGCCGCAAGCAAACCGGCAAGGATGACTCGGATCTTTTCGTCGTTCAAGTCGGCATCCTCGAGAAAAAGTTTCTTAACTGGCACGATGGCTAACCAGTCAGAGAGAGTCACAACATCTGCAAGCTGTAGCCGAGAGCCTGTCAAGTCCAGACATGTCACAATTCCTGGGTGGGTTACAGCACACACTGAGGGAGCGGAGAGCTGGTCAACGATGCGTTTGAGGATTGGTGTTTCTCGTAGTTGACAACATCTTCTATATATTCGCAATGGATCCGTTGTTGGTCGGTCTTGAGGAGCTCTGGGGTTGCCAGTTCCGGACGTTGCAGGTGTAACGCTATCAGGCCGTGATTCATCGTCTCTCGTTAGCTCCAAGGGAATAGAACCATTTTCTTCGGCTTTCCTGCGTTTCTTCTCTTTCCGCTCCTTCCGCTCGGCCTCGGATCGTTTCTTTTTCTCCTTTTTCTTACTTGGCTCCTTCTTTTCGTCGTCCAAAACAGTCCCCTCAGGATTCGGTTTCTCGTCGTTCCCAACAACTTCTTGCGCACAACTAACGGTAATGACTCCACCCTCGTCTTTCTCTTCAGCAGCAGCCTCGGGGTTTTTCAGTGCTTCGCCTTCGCCTCGTTCCTTTAATTTTTTATCTTTGCGCCTTTTCTTTTTCTCCTCTGAGTCAACCTCGTCCTTGTATTTTGGACCACCGGCAATCTCCACGTCCACGCAGAAAGCAACGCGACGAAGCTTATTCTGATCCAACTCTGGCATTAAGCACCTGATCCGGTTGGGGTCGACATTCATCACTTTCCTCGGGCATACTCCTCCTTGCGGGTGGACTTTGCCGTTTACGCCGACCTGGGTCCCGGAGGACAACCGGCGCAACGCATTCGAGATGAAGGAGCCCTTCGGATGTTGCGGAACATAGGGTTCCAAGCCTGACGGGTGACCACCAGAGGCTGCTTGTATGCCATTCAAGACCCCGTTGGCAGATGATGTGTTTCCATTCGCGCCATTATGGCTGGCGGGAGAGCCTTGGGCCTGTGCATGTGTGGTTTGGGCCGGAGGATTCTGGGAAGAAAATTTGGAACTAATGCTAGATATCCAAGAGTTTCTCCTTGAGTTGGTTTTTGAGTCTGGTGGAGTAATACTGCCGGGCTTGTCTGAGCTGCCCCGACTTAACAACGCCGGACGTCTAAGAGGGATTTTCTGCGGGGCGGTCGGTGTTGATGGAGGCGGCGAGGGCGAGGGCGGCTTTTCTGTCACAACCGGTCCTGGATTCTGCGGTTTCAGCTCGTCTTGAGGATGCCGGGAGGGGAGTCCGCTATGAGCGGAGGTGCGAGGAGGAGCGTCTTTGGCAAGCCCAGGGGAAGTGGGAGCAGTTTGGCGATGATGATGGTCTATAGAAGGGGAAAGTTAGTAATGATCTCACTTGTGAAGGTGCTCCACAATGTCGCAACAGTCCTAGGGTTAGAGCGCCCAGCGTAAGCAGCTTACCTCTGTTGGAGTGGTGGAGCCACGAGACGTCTACGCCGTGTATGTCCTCCATGACGCGCAAAAGCCCGTTGTAAAGCCTATGTAACTATCACCGCCAGTATATGTAAGTAGCCATCGGAAGTCGTTGAGAAGAAGTTGAAAGAGGTAGGGAGCGGCGGTATCGTCAGCGGAACCCCTCGTAATGCTAGCCGGAGGCTGACTAGAATCTCCGCGACCGATTAGTGGCCAAGACTACACGTTCTTTTGAACGGTCGCCCGGCGGCGAAACGGAGATATGTGTGTGAATTATTGCAAAGTCACTTGGAATGCAGATGATGATGCCCGGGCAGATACTGTTGGTGGAGCGCTCGTACGAGGTCGTGGAAAGTTTCGCATTTTCTCCTGCTCTGCTTTTGTAATTCGGCCTACGATGACGAAAGACGTGGCTGAACATTCGGCTCTTGTTTTCCCCACTTGCAACTCTCCCACCCATCACGCTGCCTAGGCCTTCTGACCAGAGGCACCAAATGTCACGTATCTTGCGCTCATCATTTCTGATGTGTAATACCCCAACTAACCTCGTCCCAGGCATTGCAATCAGCTTGCTACATGTGCTGCGCTGACAAAACACATTACCGAGGATACGCTTAAGAGTAGTGGCGGGCTGAGTGTGGCCAGAACAAGGGCAACCAAAAATTCCCAGCGGCACAACTGACGCTAGCACATGAGGCACATATTATGGCAGCTGTCACCGGCAAATCAAGATACCCGTTCCGAAACACAACATAAGCACATCGCACTTATAAAGCATATTCATTACGGGACGGCGAAAAGTTTAACAGTTCACTCGAGTTATAGCCAGCTGAAATGCAGTCACTTCACTCCAGGCTAGATACATTGTCCCTCCTAATGCATGAATTTCCCCCGTTTTCATCCCCAGACGCCGGGTGTCGTGCTTTTGTCGTGATCAAGTGCAAAAAGATAAAGGGAACATCCTAATGAGCTGGTCCAACTTAACCCCGGAGCTCTGCGATCTTGGCCTTCACACGCTCCTCCTTCTCGGCCTTGCTGAGCTTAGCAGATCTGTACTTCTGGGACTCCTTCTTCCACTCCTCCTTCGACTTCTTGGGGGCATCACTGGGCTCCTTCTTCCAGGGGTCCTCACGGATCTGGGAGTGAGCCTCGGTGTATAGCTCCTCAAGACCGTCGGCCTCAATGTCGTCGTCGATGTAGCCGCTGAACTGAGACTTGTAGCGTTCCTCGTCGTCGTCGGCGAGAGTCTCCATGTACTCAGCAACGTGGCCGCCGAAGATGTACCTGCGGAGGGTATCGGCGTCGAGCTCCTTGGTCTCGATGTCGTAACCGGGGAAGCGGTTCTCAGAGTGGGGAACGAAGAGACCACCGTCAGAGGCACCCTTCATGGCACCGAAGACACGGGCACCAGTGGAGGTACGGGTAAGACCGACGTCCAAGAAGACCTTGAAGGGGCGGCGCTCCTCACCATCGACCTCAGCGGCCTCGGTAAGGGAGAACTCGCCGTCAGCCTCCTCGACACCAGTAAAGGCCTCGTCCAGCTCGAGCTTCTTGAGAGTGCGGCGGGCGAGGAGGAGACCAGTGGCGTAGGCAGCAGCCCAGTTAGTCAGACCGTGGGTGATTCCGTAGGGCTTCAACTCGTGGGCACTGTACGAAATCGTAGTTAATAGACATTCAGGCATACTATACTAAAGAAGGAAATATGAGAATTCCACGTACTAAGCGGCCATGAAGACCTTGTCACCGCCAATTTCGGAGTGGACGATCTGGCAGATGATGTCCTTGTTGGTGAAGCGGACGACAAGGCGGTACTTGGGCGCATTGTACTTGTTCTTCGCCTGGGTAATCAGACGCTTGCGGGCATAGTAGTCGGCTATACTTTGTCAGATTTGCTCAATAAATCCGTGCGGAGTGCAAAAGTTATGAACTTACTCTTTCCCTGCTGTCGGCGCTTGTACTTGACTTGGTAGCGCGAGAAGTACGCATCGTTCTTGACGAGTTTTGACTTTATCCTAGAGTCAGCGATTGACGCTTCAAACCAGCAATCGAAGCAACTCGCAGAGACTCCACCCAACTGGCTGTCGAAGCGGGGTATTCTTCATTTCGAGGGTACTGCAGGGGATTTATGGGGAAACTCGAGGTATACATACGAAAGGCATCTTGACCGACTGTTATCCCGGATTGTCGTTGTCACGGTTGGCTGGGGGAAAAGTTCGTTGTGAGAGCGACTAAATGGAAATATCGTGGTGGGCGTTGCCAAGACTTTAGCGACGACCTTCAAGCATCGCGGTAGCAGTTCGTGGTGGGTGACCAGCAGACCAATATGAGTTACCCGCAAGCAGATTGCTCTTGTATATGAAAAATTACCGAAGACACGATATTTGAAGTTCGAAACTACTCTGCTAGATCAATATTGATAACCTAAATGTTAGGGCACATCTTGAAGGTGTCTGCTACTGACCCAGCCTACTGCGGAGGACATTCTCGCTATCAACGCGGCCGCTTGTCCATGCCAGAACCCCCAAAAATTCTTTTCAGTGCTCTCTACATTCTCTGTTTTGCGCACCGTAAATGCGATCTGTTCTACGTCCTACAAGAGCGCCCGCAGCTCGAGCATCTGGATTGCCCTTTTGGGAGCTCTTATGGGCACGGGCCAAGCTCGCCAACGTCAACCTCACAGCCCCTCCACCACTGCAACAGGCACGTACGGAACCGACGAACTGACGCCCTGCATTCTCCTCACCCATCCTCCCTCTTCCCCCCATTCTGAACACACAGAAAGTATGGCCGAAGTTCCCATTGGTACGCAACACTCACTCACTCTCTTACTTCGGTGTGCTGACACTGCCCGCAGTCCTCGATGGTGGAACTGGTTTCCTCAAGGCAGGCTATGCAGGACAGGTTCGTCTATTGATCCAAAGAACTCCTTACTGCTTTGAAATTCATAGCTAATCATGGCCTCTGCAGAATTTCCCAGACCAGCAATATCCGTCAATAGTCGGCCGACCGATCCTCCGATCAGAAGAACGAGATGGAGACATGCAAGTTAAGGACATAATGTGCGGAGATGAGGCAGCGGCAGCGCGCTCTATGCTTCAGATCACCTATCCTGTACGTGGTTGCTCAGGAATTGTTGAGGGATGCCTCACTTGCTGCCAATGTGCGCTAACGCTGTCTCACCGGTAACAGATGGAGAATGGTATTGTGAAGCGTTGGGATGACATGCAACACCTTTGGGACTATACATTCTTCGAGAAAATGCGTGTTGATCCTACTGGCCGAAAGATCCTCTTGACCGAACCACCAATGAATCCGCTGAAGAACCGCGAAACCATGTGCGAGGTCATGTTCGAGCGCTATGGATTCGGTGGCGTCTACGTTGCTATCCAAGCCGTGCTAGCTCTATATGCTCAGGGTCTGTCTTCAGGTGTGGTGGTGGATTCTGGCGATGGCGTTACACACATTGTCCCAGTGTACGAAAGTACTGTCCTCAATCACTATATTCGACGTCTGGATGTTGCGGGTAGGGACGTTACCCGTAACCTGATCGCGCTGCTGCTCCGAAGAGGATATGCACTCAACCGAACCGCCGACTTCGAGACCGTCCGTCAGATTAAGGAAAAGCTCTGCTACGTTTCATATGATCTCGAATTGGACCAGCGCCTGAGCGAGGACACAACAGTACTGGTGGAATCGTACACACTTCCTGATGGCCGCGTCATCCGAGTAGGCAGTGAGCGCTTTGAAGCTGCCGAATGCCTGTTCCAGCCACATCTTGTAGACGTTGATCAACCCGGGATTGCTGAGCTTCTATTCAATACCATTCAATCTGCCGATGTTGATGTGAGGAGTAGCTTGTACAAAGCCATTGTGCTTAGCGGTGGCAGCAGCATGTATCCAGGATTGCCGAGCCGATTGGAAAAGGAACTGAAGCAGCTCTGGCTCACCAAAGTGTTGGGAGGGAACCCCGAGCGATTGAACGTATGTCACCACTGAACTATTTTGATGATTGGATCTAACACTGGCGGAACAGAAATTCAAGGTACGCATTGAAGACCCACCTAGGCGACGACACATGGTCTTCCTGGGCGGTGCTGTACTTGCGAACATTGTAAGTCCTTCCTTCCAGCTACTCTCCACAGTTACTAAAGTTTTCTAGATGGCAGACAAGGAGGACATGTGGATATCAAAGCAGGAGTGGGAGGAACAGGGAGCCCGTGCCTTGGAGAAGCTGGGTGCTAGATAATGAAACTGTTGGGCCCGAGTACAGGGAGTTGGTTGGTCCAATGAACCTACGACCTCACACTAAGTTTAAAGGACAAAAAGATAGCATGTGCAAGAAGGATGATTGTCCACACCTCTCACCGTCTTTTTGAAACCACTGAATGTTGTTTCACTGTGGTACATTCCGGTTTCAGTATGCTGGGATTCGGATTTGTCTACCAACCCATAGCCTCAGGCGATTCTCATCTGTCCCTCGCAAACAGAGAATATTTGTGAAGAGGCATGAGAAACATTGGCGAAATGTGCGAGTGGTGGTGGCCGCGTTTCTCAGGGCGTGTAATACGGGCGATGATACGATCGCATGCATCGGACCGGTCTCTAAACAGCCGATACCAGGCCGTTGGGAAATGCTTCTCTATTCAAAAGAAAAAAAAATTCTTCTCTTGTTCTTTGCCCGAACAGGTCCGGCGGCTGCGGGAGATCGCCCTAGGGGTTCCTCCACGCAGTGCGACATTGTCAGTACCATATTGCATGAGGTACGCGCCCCGAGGTACATGTGTTAGTATACACCACACCTACCAAAATGGCCCGGAGCAGATGCAGTTTGTAGGGGCTCGTGCTTGAAGTGGACATGATCAACCGTGACAATATATTGCAGAGGCAGAGGCAAGCCGGCGCGCTGGAAACGTGCTCACGCGCGGTCTGTCCGTCTCGCGATGAGAAGACTGGGCGCCCTTGCGCCTGGGATGCGTGATGTCTTGTTCAGAAATGCACTGTTTTTAGCTTCGGTTATTACTTGGAGGGGGAGGGGGCTCTCGCATCGACGGAAAATTGATAAGTAAGCCTCGGGTTCAACTACAACCTTTGTCGGCTTCAATGTACTCTATAGTACGAAGAAAGTGATAGGGTATGATATACCTAACTATGTTGACTTCCATATATTGAAAATTAGAGAGCTTTGATAGCTTGTAAGAGGACTTTGGCGGCTTCGATTACAATATGGCCGTAGTTCCAGAGATTTCCACTGCGCAAGAGCCCGAAAAAGGGCCGCCCGGCGCTTCGTGAACATTCAGTTCTTAGCTCGGCACCTTAATGGGACCTCCATGACGACCATGACGATACGGTGATGTCTGTTTTTTTCTGGCCTCTACGTAACCCTGGGACTGAAAATTTATAGCGCACTGGGCCTTGCTTGTGCCGAGTCAAGTGGGCAGTGGGATATGAATTGTTACAGCGATATCGGGTGAGGGATCCAGAGCGGGCAAGACGAAGGACCAGTACAACAGAGTCACGGTGTTGGCAATCAATCATGCAAGTGCAATTCCGGAGCGGTGCAACAAGAGGGCTGGGCGCGGCCGTGTACATAGGGCGTCAGAATAGCTTCAATATCCGGGGGCGGACGCGAGTGATGGAAGGGGTAGGTAATGGGAATTGGGGCAATAGGACCATGGAAAAAAGGGCGAAGGGGAAAAAGGAGATCACGATCGAGGTGCAGGTGCATGGTGGCCCCAGAGGAGGGTTTCTCCGCGATGTGATACATTGCCGCTATTGCAAGTAGAGTCAAACATGGGGACGGACACGGGACATGGGCGGCAATCAGGAAATCAGGAAATCAGGGCATCAGGGCATCAGGGAATCAGAGAAGCAGGAAAGCGGCCGGTGTCAGACGGCAGGAGGGGGTGAGACTCCCGCGATTGCCACGAGCAAAATGCAGGAAAGCGAGCCATAGTATGGAGAGTGAATGTGAAGCCGCATACGGGAGGGGCATAGCGCGGCTGGCTCATACCGGTGGCATGGCAAGGTGCATAGCGAGAGTGCAGTGCAGGATGCAGCAAAGGAAAGACGACAGGAAGCAGGAGAAGCAGGAGAATTTAGTGGCACGTGAGCCGGACCAAGGATGCCGGCTCTCCATCCAGGGCTGGGGATCGCTAGAGCAAGACGAGGCTAGCTGGCCATGGGCACAAGTACAGATTACCATCATCTGCGTAGAGGCGCGCGTGCGTCATTGTCGTTGTTGCTGTCGCCAGAACACAGTGGAACTGGCCGCGAGGAAAGAAACGCGCTCCACTAGCAACCCAATCCCAATGCAGCAGTCCTCAAGAAGAAGCCCCACTGCCTGCTCTCCAAGCTCCAAGCTCCAAGGCTCCCAACGCTTCCAGAGGGCATGGGCATGACGATGGCGCACAACCCGGGGGTTGGGTGCCGTCTACTAAGTATTGCGTAGAGACTGGGGCTCGCCGCGGACCAGGTGGCCAGCCAGAGTCATCAAGTAGGTCAGACAGAGGTCAGAGGAAAAATACATCACCGACCGTGGTACACAACTGGTTGGTAGATACCTAGATGTCTACATACTACAGCTCGTAGTTGCAGCACTCGACAGGTCCTCCGCTCTCACGCGTTAAATAAATAAATCACCCTCCGACGGCTCGTTCACTACCACCCGCCCGCCTGCGCTTAGCACACAGTAGTCGACGCACTCCAGCTTATTTTACTTTGATTGTGGCCCCATAACTGCTGCAGCCCGCAAACACCACGCGCTGCTGCTACTACTCCACCATCCACACTGGCCGGCAGCCACTCGTTACACCTGGATAGCCATTCTAGCTCGAGCGAGTGAGAGCGTCCCGCTGATGCTTCCCTTCTCTGTTCGCAATTAGACACAGGGTCCACTCTACCTTGCATCCTCTCAGGGACTGTATCGCTCCCAGGCGGAAGATCAACCTGCTCGCTTTCCCCAATCATCCACAGGCGCCCCTCTGAGCCGTCCCTCGATAACCAAGCATTCCTGGGCCCGCTCGCTGCCAAATATATTAGACTCGCCTGGCACCTGCACCCGCCCGTCTGCATGGTTGCAAGTGTCTTCTACTCGAACTTGTACCCTATTCCTCCCTCCTCCGCTTACTCGTGGTTCGAGCGCAGTTCGCTGTTTATATATATCTTGCTCCCGGTTCTGTTCTCCCAAGGCACACACCCTCCTCGCGCTTTTGGGACGCCGAAACACGGCCCACCCACCACACGTCATATCAGATCCCCAGGTCCCGACTTCGCCATCGTTGATCTTGCGTCCCTCCCCCTTCTTGTTCTTGTGCATCTTCATCCTGCTATTCTCCCCATCTCTCATATGTCACCTCATCCGGACCGCAATTATCCAGTCACCAGTTCGCCTCTCTCACCCGGAAGGATGGAGTCTCTCGCTATTCCGTCGCAGGCTCGACGCAGGCCAGCGCTCAACCCACGCCAATCCTCCAGCACTGGTACTGCTGCGAATCTCAGACTGCCGTCGCTGCCGCGTTTCCATCCAGCCAACTTTGCTGCGTCTTCCCAGAGCTCCAGCATGGCAGGAACTCCTGCCACCGGACCCAACAGCCCTCAACCACCACTCTCACCACGCTCTCACAGCAAGCAGTACGAAGTCCAGAAGCAGATGTATCTCTACCAGCAGCAACTACTGGCCAGCACAAACCGCCAGTCCCGAGGTCCAACTGCGAAACCAACAAGCCCACGTCTTGCGCCCATGGCCTCCCCAGGAGCCGTGACCCCCTTGGAGCTCGAAGGCGCCGACGGATATCTCACGGCCGGCGTGAATCCCAACGATGCAGCTTCGCACGTTGAGAAGCTTATTCGCGAAGAAGCTTGCCGGCGAGGAGATATTTCTCCAGGAAGAACTACTTCGGTTGGCAGCGGTTGACTGACCGACCACAACTCAAGATCATCACGGCCTCGCAAGACGGTCAGCAAGACATAGACGGATTCCACCGATAGCATCAAAATTGCTTTACGATAGCATCAGTATACACGAGGAAAGACTCTGGAGTTCGATTTATTATTCCCTTGGAAACGGAGCATCATCGGCGTTCTATATCACCAGACGACACCATTTCGCACACAATGAAGCAGCATTCCTCATCGAGAAAAGGTGTCTTATACATTTCTATACTCTTTTAAAAGGCGCTCGTTTTCACGGAGCCCGCCACGAAGGGCAGCCAAACGCACAGTCGGTTGTGGATGAGTTGGGGTTCGTACGTCACGGGAGCATTGTGCTGTCAGAAAGGAAAGGCGTTTTTATACCTCTCATGTCTTTCATTTGTCGCCACAACACCCAAGTGCTGGACGTGTGGTCACCATCGATCGTTTCTGGTTTCTTGATATCCGCTTGTTTCTTCTTTGTCTTATCATGTATTCGAGTAGTTCATAGTTTGCTTACGGCCAAGCACTCGGCCTTCCCATGGCAGGGAGGCAGGGCACATGGCAAGTCTTGTGGTCCCTTGATGACCTCAAGTTATGTACTCGAGTCAATCAATCCAACGATTTTTACGTATCACCATTGTTCAGATGCTCGTTTTCGCCTGCCTGTGAAGTGTTATGGGGTCGTATTTTTTCATCGGGTCCGTGGCATTATCCGCCACTTGGTCTATTCTCATCTAATATTGGCTCTAACCTCACAGGCTTCCTACACCTACTCCTTTGACGAACCTCCGCCATGCAGCGCGAGGTGCCGAAATTGCCGTTTGATTTCACAGCCGCATTCGCCCAATCATGGGGGCAGCGTGTTTGGATCAAACAGTATCATCCGTACTATGATCCTTTGTCACCCCGCTTAAAAATTGGAAAACGATGCTCCTGAGTTGGCATAACCTGTTACCTACCGGAGCAGGCACCGACCCGACCCTGCATCGTTTCCACTATGCGTGTGCCGCCACTCCACAAAATCACAACCACACAACCCCAAGCATTCATTCACCCAACCCATTTTCATTCTCGTCCCGGCCCGTTTGCAGCTCAATATTCGGTCTCTAAAGGTGCCCCCCTCATCGCTCCTCCATCCATATGCTCTCCCCCACCACCACACTCTTCTTCCGTGTTGCGCCTGATTCGCGGCACTCCTACGATCAACATGTTACAAAATATGGGACCAAACACAGCGACCCAAACAGAGGCCAGCGCCTCTGGCGCTGCTGGTGGCAGTGCCCCGCTCCACATCGGCACACCCAGTTGTCTTAGCCTAGCACAACCCTCGCGACTTGCTCGTCAAAGATCACCATAACGAACACGAAATAAGGACTTCAGGCGTGCGCTTGGTCGTTTGCTCGCTCCGAGGAGCTCGTACTGTAGGGGACGGCTATCCCACTAAAGACGCCGCGCTTGGGAGGCACCAGGGTGGCTTGGCGGGCTGCGGCATGTCGGTTTGTTCACCTTTTTGTGCTGGGATACGTGCGCTTAACGACGTCGATGTGCATGGCTGACGGCTGAGGCTTGATGCAAGTGCGGCGTGGGTACTTACGCGGGCACCGGTGCTCTCGCAGCATTCAGCATTCCATCTTCCCATCTTACCACTTAGGATGAGGTGAGGTCAGGGTGGCACGGCGTTTTGCTGCGTGTCACTCCATCGGTGGGCATACATGGGGACGTGTGTCTGTCTACGAGCCTATTTTTACAGTGCGCATCGAGCTTTCAGCTTGAGCGGTGTCAGACGGTTGCTCTGTTGAGAGACGGTGGATACTCTTTTTGGCAACTTTGCTGTAGGCCTGGTGAATGCGGTGTGAGGGCAGCACCAAAATATTGAGGGAACGTTCCAAGCGCAATGATTGAGGGGGATGGTATGTACTGTGCATACCCATTACTCGTTTTTCCTTCTCGGAGCATATTGATATGCAGGGTCGTTCTTGGATCTGCATCTCATCTTGTTATGTACCAGCCTTCTTTGTTTTGCCGTTTCTTGCTTGCTTGCGGTTTGAATTTTCGCTTCCCTATCGAATCACCAGGGTCCTTGATTATACCCAGCAAGCATACAACAACCAGCATTACAATCAAACACGTAACCGACCATGGATCAATGTATGAATGCGTATCCCCCAATATGTAGCTGTCAACTTTTCCAAAAAGGAGTGTGTGTCTTGATTATGCTGCCTTCCCGTTCACTTCGAGTCCGGTGTTTCGCCCGCGATGATCCCCCATAACCCAACCATGGAATCAAAGACATTAAAACTTGGAATGGCAAGTTTCATCCGGTCAAAAACAAGTCGAAGCCTCCAAACTGCATTCCATGATGTACGTTTCTGGCTAACCTCGGACATGTTCTCACCGCCCTACCGGCTGCGTTCCGGTAAGGCTTTTGCACTATCGCTACCGGTTTTGCCCCCGTGCCCCAGAATCCCACACCGCTTCTTGAACCGCACTGTCTCTCGAATTTCGTCAGGCTTTTATTTTTGTGTTGAGTTATATATTGAATGGTTTTCGAAAACTTCCATCAACCAATCAACGCTCCGATATGGTGTAAGTTGTTCCATCACCCTTGAAAGGTGTTCGCAGTTGCTAACATACCTCACAGCTAGTGGCTAGGATTTGCCGCTCTCATGGAGAGTCAGTACACTTCTAATAGTGCCGGCAAGGCCCGGGGTAAGTTCAAGCTGTTCTTCTTCGCACTCGTAAGCGTTCTAACAATAACATCAGTTCGATTCCCGGTGTCGGAAATGATATCTCTTTGCTGTTCTGAGGTGCTGGAGTTAACATTCTTTTTGCCGTTTATGTAGGCGGGGATGGGTGGTGTGGAGCTGCGGGCGGACTAACCACGAACACGCATGGCATAATCGGACGGGATTATCATCATTTTTTTATTGGAATTCTGCAAGGTGATTCGTCAATTTCTAAGGATTTTCCATCGCGCATCATTATGATCTTGTTTTTTGTGGTTGGGCAGCAGGATTGTCCGAGGCCTTGTTTGAAAGTGGTTGACCTCTCGACGCATCTCAATTATTTGAAGCTCTCAAGGAAAACATTGCCAGCACAACATACGGCCCACTCCTCTGTGGGTTCTCTAACACGCGCCGCGTTCTGCACCGCTTCTTGGATAGCCAATTGACTAGTAGGTCGTTTCTTTTTTATTTTGCCGAAATGCGTGCTTTCACAAACCTCGGTCGTCACCCAAGCCTAGCGTTCTGGCGGACCCTCCGACAATACGGACAAGAAAATAACAGTAATGACATTGAAGTACTAGAGAATACGAAAATCAATAGCAGATAGTTAGATAGTAAACGTCTAGCGTTGAACTATCTCCGCCAGCCTCATATCGCTTTCAGGCTTCGACGCCAATACATTGCATCCGGACCGAAGCGAAGGAATTTGCGTACTTGTATGTACTTGGTTGATAACCAACAAAAATTCCATTGCCCGGGATTTCCACTACTAACACTTCTGAACATGACATCGTTCCAGCATGCTATGTCAGCGACGTCACAAGCCAAGAAAGGCCCTTTTAAGCGCGTCTGCAGGCAGGGGAGCGGAGTATCCATGGCCGCAGGTCACGGGAAGTATCTAGACTGGAAGAGGAAGAGTGTTGTTGCTCAACCCATTGCTCATCCCCATTCAGTAATGAATATCGCTGCGGGACGTGGATATGGTTTGTTGGCTTGATTTTTTCTCCTTCCTTCTCGCACGGGGCTCTGGCTGTTAATAGGAAATATTATTGTGCTTTGCCTTGGTTTTGTGCAGCACAACATTCAGGCTTTTTTGTTGGTTTTTTTTTACTCCTGGAAGACAAGATTTGCGGGCGCCAACTGCGAGCATGTCCGCGATGTCTGACTGACCGACCGCCCGAAGGGAAGCGCTTCTCCGCGGTAGGGTTGAAGATTCTTAGCTTTTCCATCCGCCTGTTTGACTGATGTGCAACCCCGCTTTGGCACACGGGTAATGTTGCTGACTTGGAATTCTATCGTCGTTTACTCTTTTCGAATCAAGGCATCCCGAAAACTCAAATCATGGCCGATCAAAAGCGCGCTCCACACCCCAAAAAGCAATGACAACCACCCCTCAGAAGCAACTGCATGAAATGCAAGCAAGTGCCCGGTACCTGTGATGAGATCAGACGAACTCCACTGAGCTAGGCAGGTCAACCGTCCCATACAGAATGCATTAGTCTTCCATATCATTCTGGTTTTCCCACGTCTCACGACGACGTGGCTGCTCATTGTCAAGTCAGTCACTTGAACTGCAGCATACTGGCATGATCGTCTATGTAGCATCCAATTCCACACAATCCACTTCACTCGGATACTTGTCCCAGCCAGCCATGTATACAGTCTTTCTGTTAGTCGCCGGATTATTGCTCCTTACCCTACCTACGTCATTGTGCGGTGGCCTCACTGCCACTTCCTGCCACCCAATAGACTTTGCTGCATCTTTATGCAAATACCGTATCCCTGAGACATCCCTAGAAAGCCCCCCAATTCTAGTCAGATTCCTGCCTATCTACCACGCCCTCTTCACGCCAGGGTCCACGGTGCAGTCCGCTCGTCGCGAGCTACTGTAGCAAACCAGTGTTCATATCCCCACAATGTGGCGCCGTCCACGGGACCAACAAGGGGCAAGCGCGATACTGGGTACTGCAATGAATCAGGCGGACGCATGCGTTTGTGTTGACAAAATCATTCTACCGTGTTCGAGACGGGCCAGCTCCGTCCTTTAGTATGTTGGTGGGCGGTTTGGCTCGGTTTTGGCAGCAGATAGCCGGGCGCTTGGTACTGCACACTGCTTCCAAGCGTCGAGTTGGCCAAAACTACCTGCATGAAACTGAGGAATGCAGACGCACAGGGTCTTCTCACATGGGATATCTACTCAAGCCGCTGACTTCATCGCCTTATGCGCCGAATAGCTATGCATTAGTAGCACGGATTTCGGCATTGAGAATGCGGATGGGGGAGCATCACGTGGAGTGGATGAACTCGACTTCTTTACCTCCCAGACAGTGCCTCACCATTTCGAAACCGGGCCCATTGAGATATTCGTTTTCCAATGAGAAGGTCTGCTCACCAGGTAGGAATATCTATAAGCACAAGTCAGGACAAACGATTGGGAAAAGACGATTCGAATGCCGGTGATGATTCAGAGAGTTGTAGGATTGACCATGCATTCCCCCCACTTACTAGTCTGCCTGCTTGCTAATGCACATAATGACGGGAACAAAAAGTATCGAAAGGTCGCTAGCGATCCCCAATGTCCAACAGCCATAGTTGTAAAACAATATCAGGCCACAATCTAGTTCTTGACCTCAATAATATCATCGATCCAGCACAAGACTTGCCTTGTCGCCACGGTCTTCCTACTATTTCTCTAAATCGCAGTCTCTGAATGTCCATCACCATGCACCTTGCCATTCATCTCCACCTCAACCCTATCACTCTTCTTCAGCCCATAAACCCTTGATATCCTCTTACCCACGCCCTCCCCCGCCCAATACGCACCCGTAACCGTTCCCAACGCCACAAAAGGAGCCGTATGTTCACCCGCTAGCCAAACACCCCGCTCTGGTAATCCACGTCTCATAACTTCCACATCCTGATCTCCTCTCTCAAGGCCAACCTGGAAATTTGCATATGAGCCATAGCCTGCGAGCTCATCGTTTATCCACACTGTTGCCAGCGCTTCAGAAGGTTGGTGAGACGGGTTAGACGGATCGTAGTTTGGAAGACGGGAGAAGTAGGGATGGAAGAACTCTGACAATAGGGCGGTGTGAGTTGATGGGGGTTTGGATGACAGAAGGTCGGCGATGTGTTTTGAGATAGGGCCGTAGATGTAGAATAGGAGAGTTGGATGAGCGGTTGGGCCGGGGAGAGCGGCAAGATTGACGACTTCTTGGTTCCAGTGGGAGGGGTTTGTAGAAGTTGCGTAGCGGGGATAGGCCCAGTGCGCGAAGCCTGGAAAGTGCGCTGGATTCGCGGGCGTATCGGGGTTTGAAGTTTGAGCCTGGTGGAGGGGCGCGGTTGTAGCGGTCACATTGGGTATGGTGTGGTCTTGGGCGACTGAAGAACTTGTAGTCACTGGAGAAGATTCGTTCCAAAATGCGGTGGAGAAGGCGATGTATACCTGTTATTGTTAGAAGGTTGCTAGGGGAGACGAACGTGAGAACTAACTTTGTCCAGATGTCCATATCCTATTGACTCAATACCCTCTTTGAGCCTTTTCGGCAACTCAGGGACAAAGGTATCCATGTTCCTCTTTAGCCATCCCAGCGGAGCGGTCATAACAACTTCATCGAAAGTCATACTATCCTTTCCTTCTACCTCAACCGTGACCTTTGGATCCTCTCCTTCAGCCACCTCGTTCGACACTATTTTATTCACTTTGTGACCGAATCTTATATCCGCACCCTTTGATACAGGCTCTACGATCTTCCCAAGGACTTTGTGATATGTCCCTGCAACAAAGAGATTCTCTCCATCAATGCACTCTTCCAACCAAAAGTACTTTAGACTTTGCTTCTGGATTGGGCTACCGACATACGCGCCCCACATTTCTGACATCTGAAGAATGATCTCTTGTTTCCTTTTGGCTTCCCTGTCGCACTCTGTTTCTGAGGGGAAGATTTTCTGCACTTGCTCCTCGAAGTAGTCGTACAGACTCTTATTTGCTGGAATAATCGCACAGTCGTCGTTTGAAAGTTTCATGGCTTGCTCAATGATGCCCCACACAATTTCAGTATTTTCGTTTGCATCTTTTGTGGACAGAAGCTGGCCCTGGTCGTCGAAGACGGCCTGTCTGCCATCCCAGGTGATAGTCTTCGTATTGGTCTCTTTGGCGAGATCCAGCATGGGGTTGTTGTCGGTTCCGTGTATCCAGTTCGGGCCCCTAAAGGATGGCGTCAGCACCATGTACCACCAAAGCTTTCGCATTGCGGAGAACAAGGGAAGCAAAGTCAGTGTTCGAAGCCACTAAACCGCTCCAGAAATTTGGGATGGTCGTAAGTCCCCTAAGTTTTGGGAGCCAACTAAGTTGGGCATTCCTCCAATCCAGTTTTCCGCCCTTAGGCTACTCAAATCCGGGAAAGGTTATAATGGTGTTTACAAAGGCTCAAGGGTATAATCTTCGAGTCTTTCTCAACTCGAGAATAAAGCAATATCAAAACTCAAATAAGGGGTAATCGCGGACCTACAAGTCAACAAGATGCCCTGCAATTTTGCCTTGGCACAACTTTTCGCCACAGAATTAGCTATATTCAGTCTCATAGGGTTAGTAGTCTTACCCTTCCTCCAACCCGATCTCGCCCTTCGAGAATGGTCACTTTAGCTCCATGCTGGAGCAATACGGCTGCACATCTCAGCCCCGCAACTCCGGCCCCAACCACGCAGATGTGGGGTATCCTTCCCACAGCGCGCCGGATCATGGGTGAATCGGCGCCGTTTGCCTCTAGATAATCTTCTTGATGAGGTGAACTTGAAAGATCCTGCTGCAGGCGGGTCATGATCTCTGTGTCGGGACTGTGTCTGTTGTTTGGTATGTAAGTTCTAGGCTCCATGATGTCTTCTTTCTATATGATTTAATAATAGCTGTGAAGATAAAACTGTAGAATTAAGCAAGGTAGGTATGAAGCAACTGGTGAATGGGAATAATTTGGAGGGGAGTCGAGGTGTAAAGATGATGTGGGTTAGGGAAGGCACACTGTAGCCCGAGACAAGCCGGGCTGACTCCCGTGCGCTAATTTGTGGCAGGGGCGCGAACGATTATATTCGAGTGTGGATAGCTGTATCTGGATCTAATATACTGCAAAGGGACGGGCTTGGTGCTGATCAGAAGGACTTGGGCATTCTCGGTACCAAAATGATAGAAAAACCTTGCTCAAGATAACCACCAAGATGTTGATGCCACGTACCTCCTTTGTGTTTTCTTACAGCACTTCTACAAGCCTAGTACAGGCAACTTGCTCGTGTGACAGGGTCAGATATCCGTCCCAAACATTCCGAATCGGTACGTAAATGATTGAGGCAGGTGGCGTGTGATAACAGACCCTGGCCATGTGGAGGACTTTGCCAAGCACAGGCTAACTGTAATTGGAGCCACGAGGCCAAACCATTGGATGGAACATAGCATCGGAGAATTGCGTGGTACTTATCACAACCGTCAATCATGTGTTTTCAGAAGATCTAGTAACTACTTTCTTCAGGTTGTCGAGATTTCAGGATGGATAGTAGTAGTCTATTAGCAAAGGAAGATAGGGCGGTCTAGTTGAAAGTAGAGCAGTTGAAAGTACCGATGGACACGCATCCCCGATTTCAACATTGCTTGTACCATGTAGGGTGAGTAGGATGGACAACTTGTGTTGCTACATGCTCAGTAAGACAACGGCTTTATCGACGCTAACTGTTGTAGATTTGTTATCTACCAGGGTCCTACTCTTTGCACATTTTTTGAAACGTGACGCACATGGGTATGAGAACAATGTAGGGCAGAAGAAATATGGGCATCTATATAAAAGTCAGCAAGGTTCCAGGAACCCATGTATTACCATTAGCCAGAGCCTTACCGGAATGAGCCACCGTCCACCGTAACGCCTTTTTCCAAGCAATTCAACCATCGCCGATAAACTCCCGTAGTGCTTTCACCAAAGGAACGACACTGTTGGTGGCCAATCCTCGATCAAGCCTGCCTATTAAGCCACCCTTTTGTCTTCGCCTTCCTCCATCGGCGGACCATCCTTACTCAGATAGTCGGCATCCTCGGCCTCTTCATACTCTTCAATCAGCCCTTGAACGACTTCCTTTGCCTCATCAAATTCACCCAGCCCATCTCGGAACGGTGCCTCCCTCTTGTAAGGCTCTAGGAAAGCATTGCGTTTTCGAAGGGCTGAATATTGAACGACTATGCGCTTGAACAACGTCGCAATTCCAGTGTGGTTGGCAAGCATGAGACCAGAGACCCGGTGCGAAGATTGGACGTAGGGCGATTTGCGGGTCAGTGCGACTTGAATGGACGCTGGTCCCCAAGGAATAAAAGTTGCAAGGCGGCGTTCTCGAATTCGGAGAAGGGACTTATGTACCTAGTGAGTGTTAGAATGGAAAATATTCTTGCATGGGAAGAGGCCTACTCACGTCGGTTGGATCCGCCTCTCCTTGAATGATATTCAGGATGGACATGTAACAGCTCTTCTTGGTCGGGTTGGTGGATACCATACGATTCTTGGGCTGCAGCAACCTCCTCATCACATCCAAGACTGTGGTCTTACGAACTGTCTTCGCTTGCTCGACATTTTCACCGGAGAATGGAGTATATGAAGTCATCAAGAAGTGGCAGCGCGGGGTAGGAATGAGAGATGCGACGATACCAACGAGGTCGTTGTGCATGTAGCCAGGATAGCGGAGGGTGGTTGTGCTGGCAGACATAACAGTAGAGACGAGCTGGTTAGTCTGCTGGAAGGACGGGTTCTGGACATGTAATCGATCCGCTGCTATCCTTGAAAGAGCGCCATTGTCAAGAACGACCTATTTAATTAGTACCACTGCCAGGAATTCTGAATTATACGGGGAACTGACGACTGAGTCCGCATTTTGAGTTAATCGCCTCATACTCAGTAAGCTGTTGTACGGCTGTACTACGATATCTCCATCCTGTGTGTTTGGAAACACACTGTATGTCTGTATCAGCTTTTTAGGGAATCTGTCGTTCAGTCGCTCGAGCATGAATGACCCAAGGCCAGAACCAGTACCACCAGCAATCGAGTGAAGAAGCATGAAACCCTCCAGTGAGTCCGATCCGTCTGCCTCTCGGTCGATTATATCCAAGATCTCCTCTTGTACTTGTTCACCCATGCTGTAGCCCTGACCCCAGTTATTTCCTGCTCCAGTGCCATCTTTATGGATGTAAAAGTTCTCCGGGTTATATATGTTTTTATACGCGCTCTGTTGAATGCCTTGGAGTACCTGCAAGCAAACGTCAATATACCGTCAAGCGCTTTAGAACCGGGCTCTGACGCATGCATACCCTAGGCTCGAGATCTAGGAGAATAGCTCGAGGAATATAGCGCGTGTCGTCAGACTGGTAAAAGAAGACGTCTTTTCGGTCGCCGCCCTCGGTTGCGAAGTCTTCGAGGTTTCCGTCTTGATTAATACCGTGCTCTTGACAAAGCTGCTGCCAGAATTGCTGGCCCACTATGTAATAAAAAATAGATTAGCGGGTGCATTCTACTCTCATCCATATTGATTAGGGAAAGCTCGAATACTGCTGGCGAGCGTCTGAAATTTGTAGAAGGTGGAGGTCCGTTTGGGCGGGACGGGTTTGGGTCGCTGAAGGTAAAAGAAAGACATACCGCTGTTGCCACACTGGCCGGCCTGTAGCGTTATGATTTCCCTGCATATCTATGAGTCGAGCGGATTACACGTTCGAAAACTGAGAGAGCTAACCTCGGCATGGTGATGGCAGATGTGGGTGGTGAAGGACGTTGTTGACGCGTTGCGGGGAATGGTGGGCGCGTCGCCAAATTATCGGTGGTGTTGGGACACAAGCAGGGATCAGACGGGTAATGACTATTGGGTACCTACATACACTATCAACACCCGATAAAAGCATCTTTTTGCAATGTTAGATATTTTGCTGGTGCCTTTGTACGTGATATTCTCTATTCTTCTTTTCACATGAAGATACTATAGTGAATCATTTACTTGTGCTTTTTGGGTTATCGTTTGTCGTCATAATGTTCCCAGAGATAAAGTGCACATGGGATCCTAGATAAGAAGCTCATGCTGCAGCTGACCCTACCTTGGGCCTCACCAAGGTTTTTCCCTCTCCAAATCCAAATTTTATCCGAAACAAGAGCCCAAAGATTAGAATAAAAAAGTTAACCCGTAGCAAGTCGAGCCAATCTAGCACTCTCAACCCATCTTTCGTCCCTTCGTGCCATGACCGCCGTACCTCCAAGAAAAGCCTTGGATCATCCGTAATGACGCCGTCGAGCCTATGGCGTATATCCCACCGCATCCGGCGCTCATCGTTTACTGTCCACGCAAAAACCGGTCGCTGGTCGCACTGAGCCTTGCGGAGAAAGAGCCGGCCCCAAGGCGACATGAGTGACGCTTGCATCTGATTAAACGACACATTCGGTACAGTAAAGAAGAAGGATGAATAGAGTGTCGAGAAGCCAATATGCGATACTGAAAAGCCAGGTAGATACCGAGAACACAAGGGGAGATACTTGGCCGCCCATATCCCTAGGACGACCCGGGTATTCCATGGCCGAGAGGAAGATGGTTGAACACTTCGAATAGTGTCTCCAATTAACCGCATAATGTCGTCTGGCTGATTATCGAGCTTTATGTCGTTAGCAGGTCGCTCGGTTGCTGGGAGAGCATATAGCCTACCTTGATGTCGAGCAACAGCCAGACGTCTTCCAACCCGGGCTGCGCGAGATATTCCAGTAAATCAGCCAGGCGGGGCATCCGTTCGTGAGGCTCCTTGAGCGTCTTCAAAGTGCTCAAGAACTCATAATCGCAATCGATAATTTTCTCATCCCGCCCAAAACACCGCTTCAAATCTTTGTCCTATTATACTCAGCTGATGGTCAACAATATGGCAGGCTGCTAACTTACATGTGACAAAACAACGACACCGTCTTTCGACAGATGTACGTCCGTTTCTATAGCCTCTGCCCCAACATCTACAGCACCGCGGAAGGCGCCCATAGTGTTCTCCGGAAACTTGGCTTTGTACCCTCGATGAGCGATGGCCTGAGGTTTCCTGATTCCTGACACATCTTTGTGCCCGCAAGCAAAAGAAGCTATTCAAGATCAATATATATTCTTGCCGTAGCATTTCTTAAGTTTACACACCTGGAGGAAACTCAGATCGCGGTCCAAGCAATGGCTGCTCAACCAGCTTGTCCAGTTGCTTCGTCAACCCCTCAAAGACTGGCGGTACGCCTACAACCATGTTCTCAAGCAGTGGTGTTTGGACCTCTTCAACGATGGTGTCAGAGTTTCGTTCGATCATGACGACAACCAGAGCGCAGGCTACGTATAAGGACCTCGGACAAACGAACGCGGAGTTAAGAGAGAAAGCGGAGCATCCGACAAATCATGACCGTGGAAATATAGCACATGCACAACGGACGAAGAAGACAAATGAACACAAGGCTCCAATGCGTCCTATATGTACGTACGTCGTCCGTCAGCTGCAGAAGACTACAAAGTAGGAAAACGAGCGCAGTACACGCTTCTGCCCCAAAAGAAAGACTGCCCGCTGTTTTGTGATCAGGTGGCAAAAGGAAAATGGGTGCCAGCGAACTGCGCGCACGCAGCTAGACACCGTTCTGTTAATTACATGCGCCCAAGTCAGTGGTATTTCACACACTCTCTCGAACGCGCCATAAAAGCCGTCAAACCCACTGAGACGATTGACCAGAAATGCTCCAAAATGCACCTGCGTCGGCCTGGATTTGGTATAGCAGGCCATGAGCTCAGGCCCGGTGGGACCGCATTGGCTGAAGGGGCTGATGCTAAGCCTGCTCGAAAGTGCTTGGTCGCGATTCGGATGTCTCATGTCCCGGCGCCACACATTTCAAGTCCCAAGGAGCCCACGCTATGCATCTTGCGTGTCGGATTGGGAAACAGCTAATCCAGTTGGCCGCTGGGAATGTCCTGGTGCTGATTGCAGGAGCTACGAATCGAACGATGGGCTATCCAGGCTTAACTCCTGGGGTATGCTGGCGCCAGCTGCTGCGTTTGAAGGAGGATGAAGGATTGATGTGTGTGTGTGTGTGTGTGTGTGTGTGTGTGTGTGTGTGTGTGTGTGTGTGTGTGTGTGTGTGTGTGTGTGTGTGTGTGTGTGTGTGTGTGTGTGTGTGTGTGTGTGTGTGTGTGTGTGTGTGTGTGTGTGTGTGTGTGTGTGTGTGTGTGTGTGTGTGTGTGTGTGTGTGTGTGTGTGTGTGTGTGTGTGTGTGTGTGTGTGTGTGTGTGTGTGTGTGTGTGTGTGTGTGTGTGTGTGTGTGTGTGTCCCAACGGTGCGGATCACCTAGTCCTCGATGCCGCTCTTGGCGACGGCGATCATGGCTGACCGTGCAAAGACCTCAGCAATAATTATCCTTTAGTCAAATTCGAGCGGGCAAAAGTCCTTATCCACAGTACCGTACCATGGGCAGAATCATAAATGGGCCCCACACTGGCACATTGCTTGATAGCCCAAATGGGGCCGACAGGCAGGCCCGAGGACCATTCTAGTCATCATGGTGGCTTTCGGAACGTCTTGAAACCGTGAAAATACGAGCACCTCGTTTGGCCTATCTCGACCTCCAAAGTCATCGACTTCGGCCTTTTCACAAACCTCCGACTTCCCCCAAGATGAAATTTAGAGGGGGGAAATGCATTGCACCGAAAGCCCTTTTGCATGTTTCGCTAAAAGACCACATCCTAACCCAAGATTCACTTCCTTAGTTGAACACATTAGCGACCTCCGACTTGCTCTGCTTCCTCGTCTGCTTCCCGCCCGCTTTTCGAAGCTGTTTCTGTTTTGCTGTTTCTGACTACAAACTCGTCTCCCCGGCGATTCAAGCGGAATATGAAAACATCCTAGCACCACCATGAAGAAGGTTTGTCTGCGGGCGCGGGTGTTGATCATCATTAAAACGGACGAGTGTATAGTATTTGATCCATGGCGACTCTGATACCGAGCAGGAAATCCCGGTCTAAAAGAAAAAAAATCCGCCGCTCACCGCTCTGCATTTAAGTAGGTATGCAAACTTGCAAGGTCGGCGATGTCTTTCGCACGTTTTAGCTTGGCATCGGCCTGTCCTTGTAGGAGCCTGAAGTGTCAACCTAAGTAAGCTTAAAACACAGAGTTTTGACAGCCTTCGAGCCCTCTCCAGGCATAAGGCAAATCGGGCTGTTTCTGCTTTCGGCGCGAAGCACGCAAACTGGAAACTGATGTCGTGCAGATGTACTTTCCAGAAACGTGGCTCAGCATCACTGTAACTGGGGTAATGCTTCCATGTGAGGAATAAGGCCGTCCGACATTGGCCTCGCAGGAGAAATCCATGAGAGAAAGGGTCTGTTATGGTAAGGTGGTCTCCAATCACGCAGCACATGAGAGCAGACTGGGGATTGAGAAGACAGTATGCAATTACACCATCAACATGCCGGCATTTTCGTCTTTCGTAATGTAGTAGTTCTCGCTCTTCTACCGTCTCTTAATATCCACATGACCATTGAGTAACATACCTCAAGGCCCTGTATTTTGCATTGTGACTTGCGGAAATCTGGTGGCTTTCGAAGAACCGTAACTTCTCATCAGAGCCGTTCTGTAGCTTCGCCTCTTCGCATTCTAGCTCATGATGCAACCTCGAACTTCGGCGTATACTTTGCCTTTGCCCGCTCAAACTCCGCTTTCTTCTCTGCCCAGTCTGCCAGCGCTCGGTGCTCTTTATCGACAGTCTGCAGCTGTTCCCTCAACTTTGCCGTCTCGTCTTTCTTTCCAAGAAGGGTGTTGAGCACGATCAAATTCGCTATTGTGTCAGCGGAGTTGGCGTCAATGGCTACGGCTTGTTGTAGAGCGGCTTCAGCTTCCGGTAGGCGGCCAAGATGCAGTTCCGACACTGCTTGGGCAACGAGCGAGTGTGGAGATTGGGATTGTGCGGTTTGTGCCAACTCCTCGAAGACGTAGAATGCTGATTGATACTTTTCTCCGCCCTACGAAGGGGTAAGTAGGAACTACGAGCTAAACCATAGAATGGAAATTAACTTACTTCTCGCATGCCAACCCAAGACTCTGCAATGTTGACAAGAAGGCTGTCTTGTGCCCATTTCCGTGCCCGCTGTGCTTCCTTTGCGGCCAAATCAGTGCGGTTCTGTTGGAGGTGGATTTGCACAATTAGTGCTACGCTGTTCGCGCATCCATGTCAGTAAGCAACCAAAAACACAGCTGGAATCTTCAGTGAACACTAATATGGGAACATACGCATCCAGACTGCCTTGATGCTTGCTTAGAAGACTAAGTGCTTCCTCCGTCTCCCCCGCTCTCTCCAGAACAATGCCCCCACACAGTTGAACAGTCAGATTATCTTGGCCATGCTGTTCTGCAAGCTTCTTTACTTGGTCTAACACGTCCTCCCCTTGTTCATATTCTGCGAGTAGTTTCACGGCGACGAGATCGGGAGCCTTTTCGCTACTAAGTTCGGCCGCCACTTCTTTAGCTTGACCGAGCGCGATTTGGGAGCGAAGTTTTAGAACGCGTGCCGGCAGAGCATTGGAGGACGAGAATGACGAGGTATCGAAGTCGAGGACCTGTTGGTAGGCCCCCGCATGGAAGGCCGAGTGGATATTTATGAGCTCTAGAATGCGGGTCAGCGGGTGGTTCTGGCCGCAGAGTTGAGTAATTTTGGCATACCTCCTTCCGGCGAATATGGGTCCATTTTTGAAGAAGATTTAGAAGCAATTAATAGGGTTGCGAGGCCTGTGAGTGGAATTGAGCAGTTGAGTGGGTATTCTGAGCGTGGTCTTTGAAGCCACATCTGCGCAGCCTTGGCGGCCGCTGATTGGCTACTGCGCGGAGTACCTGCCATCACTTGAGCACCACCATTTTAGTTACTTAAGTGTATCCGCATAAGTAGTGGCCTATCACAAAAAAAAACTCTTTACTGGCATGGAGTAAGAGAGGTGGATTAGGTTGCGTATTTTGATAATATATGGAAAGGGCAATAATGCTGAAAAGTTTTGATTGCCTAAAAGTGCATTGCGTTCTACAACTTAACCTAGCCACTAATCCACAGTACTATCACTTTGCTGCTGTCATGCCTACACCATACGAACTACAAATGTCATAATCCTAGTACCAGGCGGAATAAGGGCGGATTCTGTCACGATTCTCTTACTCAAATCCTCATCTCCAAGACGAGCCTGAACAGCCCACCTTGTCCCAGTCTCATCGCCAACTTGCTTCCAGAGTTTGGCAAACGAGTCTTCATTGTGGCTGAACCGTCCATTGTTCTTCCCAAGAGGGGCTGGGATGTTACCGGCGTTTGTGTTACCAGTTTGTCGGCCAATTACAAGGCTGTTAGGTATGTTCTTCAAGAGCCCCACAATCCTCTTCGCCGCTGTAACCTGACCATCCCAATCGAACAAGTGTAGAAATGAAGCTGCATGGACGATGTCAATTTTTCCATCAAGCTGCTTCAAGCCTGAGTCTTCGTCAAATACATTTGCTTCGATAAATTGAGTCTTCAAGCTAGTCTTGTCAAGAAACAAGTCATATCCAATGTCCCAAAAAGATTTCTCTAGGTCAGAACCGTAAATGTTGTCAGATGGTGCGCCATCGTGGACCAGCTTCCGAATGTCTTGACCAACGCAACACCCGATGTCCAGGTATTGATCGCCGCTCTTGAGACGCTGGAGGACTTCGCTGTAGCAGGGGACTTGTCCAACGCTCAGGTCGAGGAAGCCCCAATGTCCAAGGCAGGGATATGGGAACTATATTGGGTATACATGAGATATGCAATATCAGCATGGAGCAATCTACATACCACTTTGAATGCTTCGTCCCGCTGTTGAGTGTTAGCTCATTGAACTCGGCAGATGTGGTGTGTAGATATACCTACAATATACTTGATATGCGAGGCCACATCATTGGAAGGAATGTGACTATACTGCTCAAATAATTCCCTTGTTCCAGGCTTCAACTCTTTCAACTCCTTCACATACCAGGGTAAGGTTTCGGGTTTCTGAGCGCTATTTTCTTCGTGAGTCTTCGCCTCCATTTCTCCAGTGAGCCCCTTGACTGGCAGAGATTGAGCTATGTAGTGATGTTGGACGAGCACAGTGGATAAGACTTGGAGGCCTACTCTCACGAACTTCTAATTCTACGGGTATGCCCCTCCCTTTATCTCCGGTAGACGGTCTTACGTGTCCGGACCGAACGCTAGGCAGCTATCCACCCTTAAGCTCTATCTATATTGTATTGCTCCTCTTTCTGATGCACGGCTGACGAGATGACAGGATGAAATCTAAACGTCTCGCTAGTGAGGTTGTGAATCTCGGCCATGGTACGCGTTACATGCCTGTTAAGGACAAGAAAGATAAACGCTCGCGGGCGGAGATACAGTAGAAGTTGGTGGTGCGTGCCCAAAAAAGGGACAACGACTATTTGCTCAAGCGCTCCGAGCATGCATCAAGGCGTCATAATACTCATATGAAAAGGAACGAACCAATCTTACAAGTAGTGAGCGACAGACGACATTGCCAATGTCTAATGGAGGAGCAACATTCCCCACGTCGGCTGCACTGTGCTGTTTTGGGCGTAGCGGGGCTCGACAGGCACAGCGCACAGCGGGGCAATTCAAGCCAGTGACGCATTGGCATGGGTCGAGGAACAAAAAAAATGGTATGGCGGCCCAAGTTCGTACTACATACCTCTCGGCCAGCATCCGTCTGCACCGAAAACTCTTCACTTCTCCAGCTGCATTCTCTCCACCATTCTACAACCCCACAAAGATCATATCGATCTCCCGTGCCTTTACCAAAATGACCATCGAACACCCCACTATCAAAGGTACGCGTGTTATCCTGGCACAGAGCATTGCCCTCCCCTCCCACCGCTATCCCACTTCGCGCCATACCCCACAGACTGACAATTCTGCTCATAGATGGCTGGTTCCGCGAGATCTCAGACATGTGGCCTGGCCAGGCCATGACCCTCAAAGTTGAAGAGGTCCTTCACCACGAAAAGAGCCAGTACCAGGATGTCCTCATTTTCAAGTCCACCGATTACGGCACCGTCTTGGTCCTCGACAATGCCATCCAGTGCACCGAGCGTGATGAGTTCTCGTACGTCTCACTACTATGAGGGAATTCGGGCCGCAATACTAATTGTGGAAAGATACCAGGAAATGATCACTCACCTCGCTATGAACGCCCACCCCAACCCCGAGAAGGTTTTGGTTATCGGAGGAGGCGATGGCGGTGTGCTCCGCGAGGTTGTCAAGCACTCATGCGTTAAGCAAGCAGTCCTCTGCGACATTGACGAAGCTGTCATTCGTCTTTCGAAGAAGTTCCTCCCCGGCATGTCGGTCGGTTTCGACCACCCCAAGGTCGAAACCATTGTCGGCGACGGCTTCAAATTCCTCGAGGATAAGAAGAACGAGTTTGACGTTATCATTACCGATTCCAGCGATCCTGAGGGTCCTGCTGAGGCTCTCTTCCAGAAGCCCTACTTCGAGCTTCTGAATGGCGCACTCCGGGAAGGTGGTGTCATCACCACTCAAGGTTGTAAGCCCCCTCCTATCCGAAGCCTTGCGTCTGAAATTCAAAGCCACCCAAACACCAGATCGGTGTCTCGAATCACACAGGCTAACATATCTGATTCCGTCGTAAAGCTGAGAACCAGTGGCTCCACATGCCTCTCATCGCCAACCTCAAGAAGGCATGCAAGGAGGTCTTCCCCACTGTCGAGTACGCATATACCACCATCCCCACCTATCCCTCCGGTCAGATTGGCTTCATGGTCTGCTCCAAGGACGCCAACCGCGACGTTAAAAAGCCTCTCCGCACCTGGTCTCCGGAAGAGGAAGAGAAGCACTGCAAGTACTATAGCAAGGAGATCCACGAGGCGGCATTCGTTCTGCCCACCTTTGCCCGCAAAGCGCTCCAGTAGAGTGGTGATGGTGGCGCGTCCTCATTCACGCTCTTCTCTTTGCACCCTTTCAACTATACATAGATACCACACCATCCGTTGGCCATTAAAAGTTTCGGATTTACATAGAGCTTCTGGCGGTTATCAACTGCCGTGTCTGCAGCAATTTGGTGCTGCATTTGACGAATTGAAAAGTATACTTCAATCTATGGCTTATAATATAAGACGTAACTTACTTGACCTTTCCCTACTATACTACCGTAGCATACTCGTACTTTTGCCCGCCTGACTGCTCTTATTTGTGATTTGCCAAATCTAGTCAGGAAGCGGTAACAACACGAATCATAAGCCAAACGCGCGAGTTTATGCACATGGATCACAAAGCCTCGGTCTGCCTCTAACAAGTGGAGGACACAGGTGAGAACAAATGGGATGCTCAAGCGCTTCCTCGAGTTGACGTTGTCCACGAGCATATTCTCTCAGCATGTCATCGCAATCGGATTATCGGCGGTTAATCCGTCTCAGGTAAGAAGAGATAACGTCAAGGAAAAAGGAAGGAGACAAGACAGGCTCGTGGGTTGTTGTGGGCGACTTACGTTGCCAGCCTCAGAGTTTCACGTTACGGTGTCGGGCAAACATGGGGTGCTGGCAGCAAAGGTACGATTTTTATTTGCACGCAGGCATCATCGTCCTTTTAGGATGAAGCAGAGTCAAGTAATCGGCCCATAGCTGCCCACCGATTCCACGTGCCGCGTTGCACCTTAGCCTCTTTGGATCGCGACCTGTGCCACACGTTTCTGAGGTGTATGATTTTCGCGGAAGGGCCGGGTCAGACGGCAACGTCACCAAGCTAGCATGGCTCTCGTTGACGGCTTTGTTGCGGGATCGAGAATCCCACAAGGGGATCTCTGTAGCAGGTTCTCGCTTTGCTACTTGAAGAGGTACTTTTGGTACGGAGCAAGCAGAGTCGAGACAACTTCAGACAGACAGGCCCACCCTTGGCTCGTTTCGCTCTACGGAGCATTCCCATTTGCCCTGAAGAGTGCTGGAAAGCGGCATTTGCCAGCGTGGGGTCTGGAAGCCTCAGGCTCAATCACAATGTTACCCTCGACCATGTGGTTCCCGCGGGTTCCTTTTTGGTTATGGAGGGTGGGAAGCTGGACATGAGGGACTTTTTTTTTTTGGTAATATGCCGGAGATGTGAGACCTGCATCTACGCGAAGGCGACGGCGAAGACAAAGGCGAAGGTGAGGGTGTAGGAAAAGGGCTCGGGCTCGAGTTGGACTCCCGTTTCCAAGGACCTCCCCTTTGGCCTGTCAGCGGGGGATGCAAACAGGCGCACAGCAGTGTGCGTCCAGGAAACAGTGCCGTGGGAAGTGGCTGACAGCTGCATCTCGAACCGTGTGCGGTGTATCTTTGTCGATTCAACTGGAGGCTGGAAGCAAAGCTTGATTGTTGGGTTAGGGGCCAATCCGGCAAAGACCCTTGAGCCTCAAACACAGGGGGTGTCACGTCCTCCGAGCTGGTTAGCCGCCACGGAGTTGCTGTATCGACGTTTGAGGATGGCGCGTGGAGGTCGCGGTGGGGACTGTTGATGGCTCTGAAAGGCCTCAGGAGCAAAATTGCGGAGCGGTCAGGGTGAATATAGATAGAGTCGTGGCATGGCAGGCGGCCTCGAGCTTCTTCACGCTTCACGTCCTCCCTTATCTGGCACGCCACCTGCGGTCGTGTACCTCCATCACACTCGTGTTGTTCACTTTTGCTGTTCTTTTCTGTCGTTGTGCACTCCTATAGGTTGAGCGGGCCTCGTTGTTGTCTATATTCCCTACTTTGTCCACGGCGGTTACGCAGGTTCGCCCGTTGTCACATTGCCGGCCTCGCCTTACCACACCGTCATCCAAATTCACCGTTCGCTGCGCCGTACACTCGCTCCTATGCGGTAGCCACAATCGCTCTTCGGTCCCCGTTCCTTTGCTGTCTATATTCTCTCTCTTCGCCTGGTGCATATAATTCCGCGTCCCGACGTCTGGCTACGTTGTTCCTTCGCTGTATATACATTCAAACATACCTTCATACCGTCATTTCACCGAAGCTACCGCCTACATCCTTACCCGCATCCCTACAGCGCCGCCGACGTCCCTATAATACCTTTCGTTTTTCCTGTTCGGATCCCAGTCGCGCAGATCCTGCGCCCCTGCCACTTCTTGAGTGCCTAAGACAGTCTTTTCTCTTTTAATACCGCTGTAATCATGGCTCCGCCGCCCAAACACGAGGGGTCTGGCAGTCCAACCAAGATCCACCCGCTCTTGTCCCCACAGGCTCAGCATTTCTCCGGTCTTAATTCCGCCAATTCTGCATTAAACCAGTTGCCCGCCGCGCAGTCTCCGCAACCTCCGCAGCCGAGTTCCCACCATCCTTCAGACCCTCAGAATAATGCCTTGCCGGTAGCAAGCTGTGATAAAGGTGGTGCGTCCGCATTGTCCGACACCCCTCCAACCGCAACCGCAACCGCAACCACAACCACTATTGCAACCGCTATTGCGCCTCCGGACCACTCCACCCGGGCCGATCCGCACAACCCCATCAGCACTGCTTCATCTATCGAGAACCTGACTGTATTGCCTCATCGGCCGTCGTTCCGGGAGCACCGCAATCGCAAGCATCGCAAGAACGCCTGCTCCATTGACTCGGCCATACCCCGCCAAACCATCCTCAAGGCTCTCCAGTCGCGACCCCCATCAAACGCCCCGTCCATGGACACCATACTCATGGACGGCCGCAAGGATGCCGGCCTGAAGACGAATGCGTCCGAGAGCGCTTCTCACCAGCGACTTGCTGAAGCCCTCTCAGAGCTCAGTATGCATGCCGATGGCCTTTCCGCAAGCAAAATGGCCGCACTCGCTTCCCCGTGCTTCTTTCACAAGAAGTTTGACAAAGCCGTCAACCTCGAGAAAGTGCTCGACGAGATAACCGATGACGAAACCATCTCGCACTCGAGACTCATGCAGACAGCCACGAGCGTGCGCGAGGTCTCGAAGCAGCTCCAGCGCCGCCCTATCAAGATGACTGTTCGCAATGTCATGATCGTCACCAAAGCACGAGACAACGAGCTAGTACACCTCACTCGAGAATTGGCCGAATGGCTGCTTTGTACTCCTCGCTATGGCTCCGATGTTGGCGTGAATGTCTACGTCGACCACAAGCTCCGCAAGTCCAAGCGCTTTGATATGCCCTCACTCCTAGCTAAAGACCAGCGCTTTGAGAAAATGCTTCGCTTCTGGACACCGGATCTTTGCTGGGAGTCTCCGGAAATCTTTGACCTGGTCCTTACACTTGGCGGTGATGGTACCGTACTCTTTACCTCTTGGCTCTTCCAGCGCATCGTGCCGCCTATCCTGTCCTTCTCACTTGGTAGCCTTGGTTTCCTGACCAACTTCGAATTCGCCCAGTACAAGGAGGCCTTGAGCAAGATCATGGGCGATGCTGGCATGCGTGTGAACCTCCGCATGCGCTTCACGTGCACCGTTTACCGTTACCAAAAGCATGCCGCTTCCGGAGCACCCCAGCACATTGAGGCTGAGCAGTTCGAAGTTCTCAATGAGCTGGTCATTGACCGCGGCCCATCACCCTATGTTTCGAACCTTGAGCTTTATGGAGATAACAACCTATTAACTGTCGTTCAAGCTGATGGGTGCATCTTCTCCACACCTACTGGATCAACCGCCTACTCGCTCTCCGCTGGTGGTTCTCTAGTTCACCCAGACATTCCCGCCATCCTACTCACTCCAATTTGCCCTCACACCCTAAGCTTCAGGCCTATGCTGTTGAACGACAGCATGCTCCTTCGGATAGCAGTGCCTCGGAACTCACGTGCGACCGCCTACTGCGCCTTCGACGGCAAAGGCCGTGTTGAGCTTCGACAGGGCGATCACGTCACAATCGCAGCTTCGCAGTATCCTTTCCCCACTGTGCTTTCGCAGCCGACAGAGTGGTTTGACTCGATTTCCCGCACACTGCGATGGAATACTCGAGGAGCAACCCAGAAAGCATGGGACGGCGACAAGAAGGAGGGCGAAGATGGTCATGAGGAAGATGCCGGGTTCGACATTGACATCGATGATGACATTGATCGTGATTCTGGATACTCGGCCGAAAGCTCGATTGCAGGGGGCAGAGATAGCCCAATCAGGAAGGGTGTTGTTTTACCCTTCTTGTAAGGCGCTTATCAGATTCCTAGGAGTTGAGTGTGTCGGGTATGGTATGGAACTGGAGTTTTCTTTCTTCTATTGCTACTACCTGGGATTCCTCTCTCGCTACTGCTGCTTGGGCAGGTCCCAGTGGTTTGATCTAGGGCGGTGTTTGTATCGCATTCCTTTTATCCTTTTCCCTCTTCTTATCATTCGCTCATCTAAGCATTTTGAACTTATCTTGGGATCTACGTGTCCGACATGTCGCGGTTTTGTTCATATGATATCCTAGAACGTTAAAGAAGCGTTGTATAGAGTTGTTGTTTAGCGTGGTTATATTCGGGATAGGATGTATGGAGATGGAGAGCTACATAGTTATTTAGAAGGGGGTTTGTTGGCGGAAGTGACGGATGTGAAATGGATTTATTTTGGTGTAGAAGGCGATCAGCCCTCTCACTGGTGACGGAGACTTTTTGAAGCGCCCATTACCCTGTTGCTAGTACTTAAGTGAGACCCGCTTGTTCCTGGTTGTTGAGGAAATATCTGCTCGTTATTGGTTTGTGGCGAATGGAAAGATTCAAGCCGTCCAATTGCTTTGGCTTGATGGAGTTTAGTTGTAGCTAGGTGAAAATCTGTCACACCCACCGGCTCCACCAGACTTATACGCTACGCCTCATAAACGTGGCATCCGGAAGGAACATCGAGACGAGAGTAGTGAGGGGTTTTTGGGTGGGTGGCACTGGATATGGCAAACTGAGGTTGGAAGGCGAGTAATTGTGGTTGGTGTATACTCGAAAAGTCACGCCCTAATCCGCATTCCCCTTTCACTTTTTTAACCTGTCCTCCAGCACCAAACAGGGAGTCATCACGACACTGACTTGACTTGACTTGGGAGAAGAATGATGAAAGGCTATCCCAAAGACAGCTAGCCCATCTGGTGGGGATGAAAATCTCCTTGCCTAATGGAATGCAAGCTTGCACCACCACCACCACGCGCAAGGACCTGGGTCTGTCAGCCTCAGAACTGTGCGACAGGAGACCAGATAATTTTATACCGTAACACATCTCGAAATAGGGCGAAAATTTCTTCATCAAAAGCGTGAGCAAAACAAGGATCAGCCCCAGGATACTCTTTGTCGGCCCTTCCTCGGACATCTTCCCCGCCATTCGATGGTGTGCGCCAGTGCAACGGTCAAAGACCAAATGACGACGTAGACGCCCCAAATCCCATCCGCAGTCCTTCCACCTGATGGCAACATTTGTCTCTTTGACATGCTGCTTGTGTCTGGGTTGAGCGCGAAGATGTGCATGGTGGATTGAATTTTTCTGAGATTGTGAGACGATCGACACAGCGCATCATCATCACCACCATCACCATCATTATGACGACTCCGCGGCGGAAGGCGTGCGTAGAGTGCCGCCAGCAAAAGGTAATCCCACTTGACCTCACCTCCGCGAAGGGATCCCATCACGAAGACACCAGTCACTGATTTCGCAGATTCGCTGTGATGTCGAGCAACACAAAACACCTCATGAGCCATGCACGCGTTGCAAAAAGATGAGCTTGGAGTGCAGGATCTTGCCCACGTCCACACGGAATTTGCGACAGACCAAGGCGGAAATGCGAAGAGAACTCGAGGAGCTCCGATGGAATATGAGACA
Organism: Acrocalymma vagum; assembly: GCA_028476805.1. Lineage (NCBI taxonomy): Eukaryota > Fungi > Ascomycota > Dothideomycetes > Pleosporales > Acrocalymmaceae > Acrocalymma > Acrocalymma vagum. The sequence continues at coordinate 149,493 of JAQGEP010000030.1, forward strand.
AAATCAGGCAAACCCAGGTCATCCAAATGATCCGAATCATCCGCTTTCGACTCCTACATCCAATGTCGATATGCAGGGTTTTAGTCCCATGGAAGGCTCCGGAACCTACTCCAACCCCTCAGCCAGGACAGAAGCGTCCAATTCGCTATCGCCAGGGTTTGTTGAGGAAATTTCGAGGCCTCCCATGTCGAATGGATCGAAGTCTGTGAACACGATTCCAAGAGCGTTGGACGGATACATTGTTGACGCGAAAAGAATCGACGACTGCTTCACTCTGTGAGGATTCAAAAGATGCCTAAATGTCCTCACCCTACTTACTGTCAATACAGATTCTTCAACCAGTATCACCCACTCCTACCAATTCTAGACCCCTCGGTGGGTCCAAATGAGTATTATGATCTGTCCCCATTTCTCTTCTGGACCATAGTTACCACGGGATCTAGGAGGTATCATGAGGACCCCACCATACTTGAGAAAACAAGCCAACTCATAACACCACTTGCCTTCTCTTCAATGGCTCTCCGTTCAACTCCAATTCCAGTTATTCAAGGCCTTCTTATTCTATGTACATGGCGCCTTCCGACAAATTCGATGTACAAGGATATGACGCATGTCCTCTGTGGTGCTGCTGTGCACTTAGCGACACAGATCGGACTCCATATTGCGGGAGTGGGGCAAGATTTTGCGAGAATGCCATTGAAGAAAGACCAGGACCAGAAGATATTTCGCGCGAAGTTATGGATGCATTGCGTGATAGTGTCGATAAGGTACAACGCTGCGCACGTGCATTCTTTTAAAGAAGTGGCTAACATTTTTCTAAGAACGAGCTGTGCTGAAGGCATTCCTCCACTTGCCGAGACTTTCTTCGAAAATGATGAGCGAGATCGGGAGGATATGATTCCGTTTCTTCCAAATGATGTGGTCTTCCTTCATAAAGTCTACTTGATTCTTCTGCGTGCCATGGCAGCCATGGGGAGGACGGATTTGAAGTCAATGAACTGCGATGTCCGGGTGCTACGATCACTGATTAGCATTTTTGACTCTCAACTCGTCAGTTTGATGACTTCCTCACCAAGTGAACATCGTAAGTTATGTCTCTGCTTTAATACAATGACGCTGACGGAATAGATACTTTCCAACTCAACTGTGCTCGAATTCACATACTGGCATTCCACTTCTTCGCCCACCCTACCGACCCAGGACCAGATGCAGATGCTCTCTCCAGACTATTTTCACTTTGTATATCGACAATCAAAACAGCACACACGGTGGCCGAGCAGACCAATTTTGCGACCATGTCTCAGTCTTTCATCGACAGGACAATGACTTTGGCTGGATTCGCTATATTGAAACTATGTCGCAGCCCGCTTGCTCAGTATCTCGACCTTGGATCTGGAGAGCAAGCGTTCCTTTACGCTGCTCAGTACATCAAGGATACATCTTTGCTGACTGGTGATCTGGGGACGAGAGTGCCCACTATTATGACCAATTTATGGAATAGTTCGAAGGTATTTCGCGGGAAGGATGAACGTGTCGAATCACTAGGTTTGAGATTAAGGACGCGACTAAGCATGAGTGTCAGCTTCGACATGTTTTGGTATTGGCGTGAGGAATTCGGCCACATGGCTAATCCTTACAACGGGGAAGAGAACGCAGTGCCTTCCAATGCTCAAACACAACCAGGAACTCCTGGTAAGCTAGAGTTTTCTTTGAATTACTTCTCAAGAACACTAACATCCAGCCTAAGACTACGTAAAGGAAGCCCAGGAAGTAACTGAATCCGCAGGAACATCCCAAGTTCAAGCACCAGTGGCCAATTTCAATCCCGCCGCCAATATCAACACCTCAGCCAACGCCTTCGACCAACCGCAGGCAGCAGTCACGGGTTTCGGTGCCTGGGACGGAACCAGTTACAACATACCTCCGACAATGGACCAATTTCCCGACTATGATTGGGCTGCGGGATTCAACTTTTCTAGTGCTGACTGGCCTGCGGTCGCGATGGCGCCTATAATTCCAGAAGGTACCGGATACACTTTTGGTTGAGATCCAGAGTGTCGTATTACCACGCTAAGTTGGAGTCCCTCGGCCCTCGAGCTAATGCAGCACTTTTTTCTGGCCGATGAAAGACCTTGGTTCCACTTGGTTTACACAATTGTCCGAACCGTACCTTTACCATACTCGTGGAAGGCCTGGGTGATGCCACCTAGTCTCATGAGGTTTCTCTCCATCTGGCTGAAATCGAATCCGAATTCCCTGTCACCAACTTCAAGCCTGTTTGCTTGAAGGTCAATGGAGATATCAGCGCCCTTAACAGCAACTTCAAAGAACGCCGGATCAGTGATGGCGATGCCCACTAGCCCGAGGCTGGCCTGATTACGGCTGTATATGAAGGCAAATGATTCTGCAACAACACATTTGACACCACAACCTACCCAAAGTATTAGCCGATCCAAGGAAATACTCCACGAGATGAAATAAATCCAAGAGAGCCATGACAGCCTCCATTCGAGAGGACCAACACCCGAAAGCTTTTCCCGCAACCACAATATTGAAGCCTTCTTTCACCCTTTTCCGGAAGTCTGGGTAAGTATATTTCAAGCAATGCTGTCCGATTGCTTCACTGAAATGAGCGTGGACCAGGTATTCAGCTAGAGCAAGCTATTTTGAAGCCAATGCTTCAGCGGCAACTGAGTGGCTTACCGTGTCTGTATCGATATAATTCCCGAGCTGCTGAACCATACCGACAATTGTTGTGTCTGGAGCAGGAGTCGCTCGTGTCTGCTTTGTCACCTATTACTTTTCGTTCGCCCTTAGTTGAAGCATCCATAGCAGTTTCCTCTTCCCCTACTGGTTCAACGTATTCTAATTGGGAAGCCGTCGCATTCTCAGCAAAAAATAGGCCCTAAGCGTGTCCCACCGCTCAAAATCAATCTTTTCAATCAAAGAAGTGGGATCAGTGACTTTCATATCAAATGCCGATGCCGCTACTGTCGCTGCTGTGGGCAAGGTTGCCAATAGATCCTATATCATGAATAACCTGCCTCCTAACTGCATTATTTGATTCACATACCTTTGCTCATTCGGTTCTCAAAGTTTAGTTCTGTGAAGATAACCATACTTCTCCTTCTTCTGCATTATCTGCAGATATGCCCACGCAATAAGAACACCTAGAGATACTAATCTTGAAGCTAGCTGCACAGTATACATCTGTGAGGCTAATCTGTTTAAGCTTCTTCTTGATTAACCTGGAGCCAGGAACAACCTTCCTCTTCCCATTTGAAACTGGCTTTTCGCCTATCTTGAGTCCTTGCTCCAGCGTGAGCGCACCAATTAAAGTATCTTCCTCCGGAGTCGTGCATGCTCCAATGAAACAGCCATCCAGTTCAGTGCCTTCAAATTCGGATACAGGAATTACGTCATCGGGTTCGGGTATTTAGCAATAAAAGAGACCACTTTGCAAAGATCGATTTCGTGGGTTGCTGCATAATCAGCGTCGTCATCAGGCATAAAATACACAGAGTTTGCATTATAACGTGGCGCTTTTCGTGAGCTAACGAACTCATAGACCACTTCATCTGGAACGAAGATACCAGTGATGCCTTTAAATTCCTGGCTCACAAGTCAGCAGAGGGAAAGTTGTAGGGGAAGCTGCCTTGGAACTACAGTTGTCATATTAGCAATTGCAAACCTTGCATCGCAACTCAAATATTTTAAGCCCGGCCCCGTACATTCCACGACACGATCCGCAGCGAAGTTGTTTCTCTTCAATTGCTGCAAAGTATAGAGGATCACGTCCTTCCCTCCTATTCCAGGAGCTGGCCAGCCAACTAGTTTGATGTTCACCATTTTGGGTACTTTGAACTAGATTTCGCCGGTCACCAGAGCCATTGTTACGTCTGCGGCGCCAAGACTTGATTGAGAGGAGCCCTAGAGCGCCGGAGGAGCGTGTGTATGAATCGGAGCCGATGGCTATCATTCCGGGCTCTGCACGCGAGCGTTAAAATTCTTTGTGCAGTATCGTATACTGGGCACATAATTAATGTCGAACCCTATTACCTTGGATACAATTGTTCTTGTTTGGCAGTACGTACGTTTTGACCCTGGAACTCAGTCATTTTGAACGTATCTCTTGCAGCCTCACCTTGCTTAATGAGCTTTTTGATTTCAGGCTTGTGGTTGATCCTTGGGTCGACGACGTGATCGAGTGCCAACCAGAACGTATCATTTCTGGATATCCTGGGCCTATTGAGTTGCTCGTAGGTTCGCTCCATGCCGCCTCAGGATACATCTGATGCCAGGATCCAATTGACCGAGAGGCTCATAGTTTGGCCAGGAGTGACGAAGCCTTTGCGCTCGACATCATGATAGGCGAATATCTTTTCTGTTCAAGTCATGCCCCGGCGGCCGGCTCGGCGAGATAACAGAGGCGACAGAGGATTATCTGCTTTGTCGGAGGAATTGAGGGCTTCCAGTCATGCTGAGAGGAGGAAAAGAACATCTTTAGTTTGCGTGGAATCGAGTTTAGTGCCTCGGGAGAGTCCGAGGCCACCGAAGTCGGATGATCTGGTGCATAAGGATATCACTTCAGACAGCGTTTAGGCTTCTCGATCATGATGAGTATCTTGCAGGGCTTGGATTACCGGGCAGATGGTGGAGATACTGGTTAGAGGTTTTCCAAGGAATTTTGCTAGTGGCTTCATTAAGCAAACTAAGAATTATGTTGACGGCACGGCTCGAAGGAAAAAAAAATTTCGAATGAAGTTACATTGTGTTGAGGGCTCGAATTGTACGGCCCGCGATGCCTTTAACTGTTCGAGCACTAGATCCATTTCCACATGTACATCCCGAACTTGTGGCGGTATTTCCGTAGTCGGGGTAACTGTATCCGATGATGAATGAGTGCTAAACAAAGAAAATGTTTCCTATTATTCACCGAAACCAGGTTAGGATATGGTCCCCATTGTTTCGATTCTTCTTTTCCAATCATCGCGGGGTCAATTCCAGATATACCGTACCCCCTCATCCCCCAACCCCCTAACCTCCTACTCGTCGGGATTCACCCATCCACAGTGTCTATATTTTTCTTATCCGTCATTGTGAATTTACCTTGTTATCGCATGCAGAATTCCGTGCCAAGTCGCCCAACCATCGGCAGAAGACATATCATACATTTGTCCATCTATCATCGCGTGGCTTGCACCAGCCAAAAGACCGGCCAACCTCGGCAGGCTACCGCTACGTCACTGCGCATCACGGCGTTGCTGCGGGGGTGCCAGTATGCGTCTTCTATTTCTATTTGTGCATATTTTGTCTCTGAAAGGGTTCTGTATGTAGTCAGTCCAAGAGGCACCGAATACCCTGTCTGCATTTCCCCTCACTCACCTCATCCTTTCGGCTACATGGTCCGTTGTTCGGATATCTCATGTCGATTGGTAGCGGTGCGCGCATTGTGTTATCGTGTGAGTATGGCTTAGGGCTGTGATGGGAATATACGAGTCGAGCCGAAGCGGACAGCTATCCTGGTAAAAAGTAAAAATTGGGAGTATGTATATAGGCTGCAGAAGATCCTTCAATTATCTGCTCGCATTGTATGCTGTGTCCACGGCCTTGTTTGCTCTAGGTACTACGCCTACGCCCGATTGATTGATTACGAGATTTTGTTTTTTGAAAGAGCTTGGAGACTTATACTTACATACGACTATCAACATGGTTGCAGCCAATGGCCAAGGCAGTGTAACGGCTGTCCAGAAGTTGAGACAGATGCTTGCGAACCCGGAAAAGTTTCTCGCATGCCCTGGTGTCTACGATGGGTACACGGCACGGATTGCGCTCCAGGAAGGCGTAGATTGTTTATACATGGTGAAATGGTTCCTCTTTCTACCTTTGTAATGTCACTGACCACCGTCTCAGACCGGCGCCGGAACCACAATGTCCAGACTCGGCATGGCAGATATGGGAATCGCAACACTCAACGACATGCTCCAAAACGCCTCCATGATCGCCAACATTGACCCTTCAGTGCCCCTCATTGCAGATGCCGACACCGGGTACGGAGGCGCTATCATGGTGGGGCGCACAGTGACACAGTATATCCGTGCCGGTGTATCAGCGCTTCATCTTGAGGACCAAGTTGTCAACAAGCGTTGTGGTCACTTAAAGGGAAAACAACTCGTCGACATCCAGGAATACAGATCTCGAATCAAAGCCGCATCGATGGCGAGAGAGAAGAGTGGGGGCGACATCGTCATCATTGCACGGACAGACGCGCTACAGGGTTATGGATTTGACGAGGCGATTAAGAGATTAAAAGCAGCCGTTATCGAGGGAGCGGATGTTGCGTTTCTCGAGGGCGTAACTAGTCGCGAGGAAGCAGAGGCGTGTGTGAAGCAGATGGCCCCGACACCTTGCCTATTTAACAATGTACCCGGTGGTGTATCACCAGACTTCTCGGCGCAAGAAGCGAAAGATATCGGCTATAAGCTCTCGATATACCCTTGCCTAGCAATGGAGCTCGTATACCCCGTTGTCAGGAGGGCAGTCCAGCAGCTGAAGACTACAGGAAGAGTGGAAAGCGTGGAAAATGATGGAAAGAGGTATAGTCCAAAGGAGTTGTTCCAAGTGTGCGGGTTGGACGATTTAATGGAATTTGATAAGAATGCAGGTGGAACTGGGTGGACGAATGGAGCATGAGGTTCTTGGTGTTGGCTTGCTTTTGCTGCTCAGTATGTCAGTTTTAGGATACCGAATATGTGTGAGACTATTAGTGTTGATTGAGAATCTCATTAGCATGAGCATGAGCAATCGACTTTATGGCTTAGAGGTTGTCTTGCTACGCACTGTATTTTTATTATTTTGAGCAGAAATAATCGTTGTGTACTCTTCAGCCAGATTTTCAAAAAAGACTGGCGGAAGCAAGCGCGGATTAAGCAGTCATCCATATTTTTTTGCTCATGGATTGAGTTGCTTATTCGTTCAAAACGCCTCAGTGTGCTAAATTCTATGTTTGCAAGAAGGTCATGGAAATTTCAGGGCTAGTGGTATCACCATTGTAGCTCCTGACTGATGGAAAAGAACGAGCTCTGACAGATATTCCGTATAACTCAAAATTGTTGCGAGAAACGTATGGGAAGAGGTCGCAGCTCAAGATACGAGATTTCTCAATTACATTGAGGTGGCTTCCGAGGTTCACTAGATAAAACATTGCTCTTGGATTATGCTGAAAGCTCATCAGTATCCGGATAAATGCGATTCCGTCGGTTTCCTTTGTTATAATTGCGCTGAAGTTGCATTACTCCTTATTTGCCTGTTGACTGGCACACTCCTGCCTCAGTCTTTAGATGTGGCAGTCTTCGAATGCTACTAACGCCATTTACAGGACGCACTCACTCAGGAAAGTACGTCTGTCTCTACACGTGTCTAATCCCGTAAACAAACGCGAGAGCCTAGACTACGCACCTCTCTTTCGCCATAGTCGTGACGGCACCGCATCGTTATCTGCTCGGCAGTAATTAAAGCATACATCCAAGCTTTCGCTTTTGCTTCCCCAGTGGCAACGAATAGCACGATCAACGCCCTCACGGCATCTGCCGACTTTATTAATATCTCTCTTCAGCAATCGTTACGCTACACCAAAAGCTGCCAAGTTCAACACAATGAACAACAACCACAGTCTCTCTCCGCCTCGGAGGCCCGGTGGGGCTGAACAAGATTTCCGTCTGTTCAGACTGCTGCCCCGTCCTATCCGTATTAGAATCTGGTGGCTCGCGGCACCCATACCACGAACCCGCTACCTTGAGGTCTACGAGTATCATCCCTTCCACAAAACTGTGCGAATCCGCTACATACCTCCTCTTCCCCCACTCTTCCAAGTCTGTCAGGAGTCACGAAGATTCAGCATACGGTACGAGGGCGGCCAGATAATCAGCTTCCTCACCAAACCGAGAACCATGCACTTCTACTTCAATTTTCGCCGCGATATTTTCTTCCTCTCTTCGCGATTCACACGCCCGATATCCAGCCCCGATACCTATCGTCTGATCCACCTGGCGGGTCTGATGCCTATCTTCTATCTCAAGCTTGTGAAACGTATCGGTGTAACATACTCCAGTTGGGATAGGTATCAGAGTACTGCAGCGATGCTACGTAAGTTCGAGAAGCTGGACAGGCTGTACATTGTCATGATGGATTGGTGGACCCCCAAGGATATCAAGAGGAAGTTGAAAAAGGGCATTCCACCGCCTGGGCTCATAAAAGCATTTATCGAGGCAAATATAAGGGCAGAGATAGCTGCGGAGAGAGGTCCTGAGCTGGAGACAGAGGAGGAGAGGAACAAGAGGATCCAAGCTGGAGGCAGAACGAAGATTAAGGAATGCGAGTTGCACTTGGATGAAGATGAGCCCGATGAAGATCCAGAGTATTGAGATGTTATCCTGCGTTGGAAGTCAGTCCACGCCAGATTGCTTGGCCTTGCATGATTTTTCTCCCCTGTATTCATTATATGTGTACCATGAAAGTGTCTTAGAGCTGCACTGCAAGATGTCACAAAAGTCACCTGCATAAGCTAGCCCGGGTCAGATGCGAAGAGCATTGGGTTACACGGCATACAACACAAAAAGGTAATTGGTTTTGAAAAATAAAATTACAATAATCATTACGTTCTCGTATGTGCGACCTGAGACCCTGCTATGCAACACCCAAGATATTCAAACTGTATCCCACAACTGATGAACTCCGAGCCCCAACGCCAATGCCAAAATCCTCAAATCTATAATTATGCATATGGGTACCAGTCTAAAATGAATAATTTCATTGACAACCTCTTAAGCGCCAATAGCCTGAGGGTTCCAGTAGACCGACTTGGGATCAACCTCCTTCTTGAGCGCTGCAAGGCGAGTATACAGCTCATCACCATAGTACAGCTTGTGGGCAGTGGCTGCATCATAGCTAGGATCGACATAGTTGAGATACGCGCCAAAGTGTGTATCTGGTTGAGCATTGATAACGGCGTCGTTGAGACCGTTGGTGAAATCGATAGAATCGGCACCTTGCCCATAATTCTGCATTCATTGTCAGCATCTAGCAGTTCAGATAGCGCGACTATTAGGGGTACTTACTTGGAAGACCCAGAGCGAGGCACGATCCGCGTACGCCGCGAAGTTAGTGTCCTTCTCGTTGATGACAGACCCGGGGCCACCATAAAGGTTGATAATGGTGAAGAAAGACGCAGAAGGGTCAGACTTGACGTGATCATAAAATGCATTCAATGCTTCAGCAGATAGACCGTCTTCTTCAGGGACAGTGATCGACTTGGCGAAGAAAGTATCGTGTTCGTCATATCCAGTGAGTGGCACCTCAAGGGTGTCGGCTCCGGAAACTTTAACAAGGTAGTCGATGTAACTATAAGACTGGACGACCTCGGAAGTAGGAGCTGGCAGCGTGCGCAAGAACTCCGGCTTAATCTTCTCATTGAACTCATCCACGCTGCCGAAAAACGCGCCACTGCTGCTGAAGGATCCCTGACCATCCATGTAAAACCCAATAGAGAAACGGTCATCAATAACAGACTCGTTCTTTGCAAAATCTTGAATGTGCAGAAAGGACTTCGTAAACGTATCCTTGCTGTCCCACATGCCCTGGAACGGAAATTCAAAGTAAGTAATGCTCTCAGGAGCCGGCTTCGTTTGCATGGAGAATGTAGTCACGATGCCAAAGGAGTCTGCGGCTCCACGAGTCGCCCAGAAGATTTCGGGGTACTTTTCAGAGCTGGTGGATACCAGGGTGCCGTTGGCAAGGACAACGTCTGCGCCGACGATGGCGTCGATCGCAAGGCCCCAGTGGCGGGAAGTATGGCCGTAGCCGCCATGAGTGGCATGTCCACCTATGCCGACGCCCGGGCCTGAGGTTGTTTAGTTAGTATAATGGCGATGGAATTGAGATATCTGGCTGTGACTTACAGGTACCGTGGGAAAGAGCCGCTTTGCCCTGATCCCAAATACCTTGCGCAAGGTTACCGAGACGAACGCCACCTCCAACTTTGGCAATGCCGGTTGGCTGGTCTAGTTCGATCTTGTTGAAGGACTCCAAACTAATCACTACATGGTATCCGTTAAAAAATCAATTCTCTTGTCCGCAATTTCGTCACACATACTCATGATACCATCTTTTCCACCAGAACTAAAACTTGCGTACGAGTGACCACCAGACTTTGCCTGAACCTTGACTTGGTACTGTCCGGCGCATCCTACGGCATCTTGGACGTGTTGATCGGTGGTAGGCAGTACAATTACCAGAGGCTTGTACGCAAGGCGGAGGTTGTATGGCTCGGCGTAATCCTCGTAACCAGGCGAAGAAGCCATTTTATACGGGACATCTTTGCCGTCCAAACATTGCATAATATGCGACTGCTGGTCGCCCTGTGGAGCAGCTGCAACCAAGGAGGCAGACAGAAGGCCTGCCGCAAAAGAATACGTCCTCATTGTGAATAGGAAGGAGGCTATGTATTAGACCACCACTATAGGATTCAAAGGGAAAAAGAATACAACAAATTGACGATTATGAGGATGGTAAAGAGGAAAGCCGGCCCTCCGAGTGGCATTTAAACAAGCCGCAAAAACGAGAAAAGGCAGAGAAAATGGGAAAGCGCCTGTGCTGCGGGCGCTGTGTCGTGCTAGCATCAGGCATTCCCTGCCCCGAAATCCCCACTTGCAACCCTCGCCCTCCCCCCCCTAACCACCGAAGCCAGACTAATTGGGCAACATGTACCATCTCACTCTTCGCATCTATGTACATTACAGATTCCGTACCTGCCGGTGAATTCAAGACACATTGCGTCTTTGGCGTTTGATTTGTTGGAATGGGTGTCGCGCCCATTACAGTACATTTCCTCGCAATTGGTTTCTTCCTAACACGAGCTTATTTCTTAGAGACCGTACTGGCTGCCTGCTTTGCTACGCCTCTTCGACCACCTACGTCTGTCTCACACGCCTAACGAAAACCAAGTCCATGTGCTGCAAAGCAACGCCACCAAGAACGCCCCAATCCATACAAAGTACATAGACACCCTCATTGGGAGCAACTGCCTCAAGACACGAAAACCACCTGCGCAACAAAGTTGGATGCCTGCATTTCGTACAGGGAAGCAGGTACCGCGATCGATCCTGGGAGAACAGCATCCAGTGCAATTGGCCGGAGCAGGCGGATTCATGCTTTTGGCCTGTAAGCGGGCCTAATAGGAGCAGCGTGCGAGCCACTTGAACCCGGTTTCATGCTTCAATTGCTGATCCTTACTGCGTTGCCTCAAGGGACTCTAGACTAACGCTTACCTATCGACATCCTCGACATCCTTAGCTCAGCTGCCTGGAAATATGCACCGCACGTGCAGAGAGGGCCAGGGAATGAAAACCTGGGAGAGAGGATGAGTGGGTGCCGTTGCACCCCCAATTGTTGACTTTGCACCAATTACCGCTAGCCGTTGAAATCTATTTTTGGGATCGAAATAGGGAAAACCAGGCTTCCCGACCCGCAAGCTTAATTGAACGCATTTCGTCACCTCGTACGCACGAAAGAGGGCAGATACGGTGCAGTTAGGAACACAGCTCCACATACCGGACCTGACTCCGCATCCCATGCCTACGTTGAGAGACTTGAGGGTGTTTCTAGGTATGTCGAGACAAGAGATCCTTGTGATTGCCAGCTCGTATGCGCCACGAGTAATACATGAGCACGATAATCGATCTTCCGAGGTTGAATAACGTAAGAAATTGACTTGACATTGATTGACATTAAGAATTCTAATAATTCGACATGCTTCATGGTGTATTACTATGTATTGGAGAAAACATCTCTTCTCTCTCGTTCTTCGTCTGCCAGCATACGCCATGACAAGTTGCGTTACGTCCTCGTGGATGAGGATTATGAATTCAGCATTACCGCATCATATCTGCCGACGGCCCGATGTCGGTCGTACTTCTTTATTACTCCGAATTTTCCTTTCGTGAGCAGTTGGCATCCTATTGAAAGCATCTGCTCAAAATATGTTGTATCCTCTCAAGGACGCATGAACCCGTCGCCCTTCATGTTGCTCAGTGTCTCTAGAGAGAAGGTATCCTCAAAGGCCTTTGCTTGCTTCATCGCCACTGCTTTCGAGAGCTGGGCACGCCTGGGCCTCAGCTTGGTCGTAACATCATGAATTTCTCGCTTTTCGCCGTAGGTGGCCGTTCCGCCGACGCAGTTACCTTTGTTACCCCATTGTGCATCAGCAACTGCTGTCCACATCGCAGTAGCACTGACCGTCATCTCCGGTGTATAATAGAGACGGCAATCGGCTTCTTCGTAAATAAATTGCAACGCAACGCCAGAGGTGTCGTTGTACAAGAGGCCGTCCCTGACGTTAACACCTGGCTGGGTTGCCGCACGGTTGTAAACGATATCGTTGTAATACTCTGTTCGCAGGATTGAACTATTCAACTTAGTCTTCATCTCTCCGGAGGCGACCTGGATGGCAATGACAGCGAGATTTTGAATGTATGCCCATTGGAAATTGTTTGTTCCCTTCACACCACCAATTGCCTGGATTGGGTTCTTATTCTTGCGGCCGCCCATGGCGATAGTCTTGACGCCGGCTTGCTTTGTCATAAACTCGGCGAAAATGGTACAGGTCGATGCACAGTAACCATCAGTGAGTAACACAATGTTCTCAGGTTTGAATTTAGCTGGTCCAGTAACATTCGCAAGAGGCCCGTAGCCTGTCACGTTGATCCCGCCAGAGTTGTAGGGAATGTAGACATCTGAAAGATTCCAACGATTAAGTGTGGTGTAGTAGTCTGAGTCAAGGTTAGTGGAAAATGCAGAAGAAAACGATTGGATGCTAATAACGTACCTCCGTTTACCTCATGCGGACCAAACTTTTCTTTCCATGATGAAAAAGGTTTGCCTTCCACGGTCATGTCGGTGTGGTAATCAAAGTACGATCCTTGAGTCCTCGTGATCGTGCCGTTTCGTCCAAATACTCGAGGGAATTGAGATGCAAACGCGCTGAATGATTGTCCAATGAGGTCAATAGCTTCAATAGCGCGGAAACGATTGGCGCCGTATGGGTCAAGATCAGGGAATAGCTGCTTGAACATGTCGTACCCTTGGAGAATTGTGCCGCCTCCGTTAGCTTGCAAGTCGATAATCAACTTCGTCTTGCCATCCGCAAGGGCCTTGGGAATGAAATCCCGGGTCACTTTCTGGAAGCCGACTTCCGCGGTTTCGATACCAACAAAGTTCGGGACCTGTAGAACGGCCACATCTTCATAGCCGGGAGCGTCGACGTAGAAGCCGTTGATCAGGCTCGCCGGCCCGGCAACAATTGGATCAGGATACCCAGGTACAACAGCGGTGGATCCGGCATCCTGGGCAGAGGCAACATTCTGGACCCTGTCCTCCTCTTTCGCCATAGCCTGGGCCTGGGTTCCAGAGCCGTAAAAGAACCACTGCTTGGCAAGGTCCTCACCGGTTGAGATGCCGCGGAAACTCTGTAGAACACGAGCATAATTCTCAATCATGACCTCAGTTCCATTGGCGAATTTGAATTTGGTGTTAGCTCCAGGATAGACCCAACGTCCGCGTCCGCCTCCAGTGAACATGCCAGTACCGCCACCTTGAGTACCAAGGCTTATCTGTGCTAGTTCATAGAAAACATTGTTATACAAGGCATCACGGTCCTGTAGACTACCATACTGGCTTAAATCTTCGAGGAACTCTTCGGCAGGAACGCCGTCAATCTCCACAATTGGCGAAGGCGTGTAAGAAACGTTCTTGAATTGCAGGCCCAAAACATCTTCAAAAGTGAAGATGGCTGGCAATTGTTTACCATCAACAGAAACGGAAACGAGAGGAACTTTGCGGCCCCAGTTGAAGATTCCACCGACAGAGTCCGGAACGTATGCAAAGTGGCCGTCGTGAGCGGACTGAATCAGAGTGTACAGTGTCCAACCAAAGTCGTATTCGGAGGTGAATCTGTCGGCATCGATATCGGCAGCAATCTTTTTGAGTCCGCCGAGAATATCGATGGGGGGCTGAACTTTCTCGGCATACTCAGCTGGAGGGCTCTTCAGGGTGGTGAGGGTACTTTGCCATTCGATGTAAGCCGGGAGTGCATCGAGAAGTCTATGAGCTGAGGTTTTGTTGAGTGGAATGCTGGTGATGCATTCGTAGGCGATTCCTGCGGGAACTTGTGATGTGGCAGGGCCCTGATTGTTGCCATAGACAGCTTGGGAAACGCGGGCACAGGGAGCTGTCGAGTTTCCTTCGCTTTGGCGAGCCTTGAGGGCCTCAACTTGCGGAAGGGGGACGGGGTGAGCAGGGGCAACTGGTGTAGCGTTGGCAATGGTGAACAAGCCTGTGAAGGCGAGCAAGGCCGAGGACTTCATAGTGGATATTTGGCAGCGATCGTCCGTCTATGCTTGACGAGGAAGAAGAATGAATGGATGTGTACAAGAATTGTAGTCCACTGAAGAGGAGCGAGCGCAAAGGCGAGAAACGAATGAATAGCCCAAACTCGACTGTCCGTGTTGAGCAAAGGCACTCGTTGGTTGTGACGAAGGTGGCCTGGGGCAGAGCGAGTGAGGAGAGGCGACCTTGGGGGCAAACAGGACTTCGAACTTAAGAGGTAGGCACGACGAATGAGTCACGTGACGACGCGTACCGATAGCCTTTAGCAGTCACTGGCTTGTCTCGCCCAAAGTACAAAGAAGGATGAAGGTATCAGATAAGAAGGGAGACCATTAAGAGTGGCGGCGACCGAAATAGAGCCTGGGGTAAAGAGCTCTTATGGACTCAGTACTGAGTAGGCAGACTACTGTAAAGGGGGTTGGGGAACAGGTTGGGCAGACTGGACTATGGTAACGCAGACGGGATCTACCTGGGTACAAATAGTTGTCGAGAAAAAACCTCACCCGGACCCGCAGCCACTCCACCTGGGCCTTGACGACATGGCCTCTCGCAGAAGGCAGAGCGCAGAGGGTGAAAGACGCGCATTGGAGGCAGTAGCACGAATCAGCCGTGGGCGGGAGCGGCATTCGAAATACCCATGTGCGACTGGCCTAGTCAGGCCCGCAGCGCGATAGTAGGTTTTCATTTTCATGAAGATCGCAAAGAGCCGCAGCCGTGCGACGTGGACACTGAGTACCCTATGCAGCCTATATGCGGGTGGAGCATTAACGTTGACTTGGACAGGGTCCATGTTGATTGCTCAGGGTGACGAAGGACGAGAAGCGCAGTGCAGCGCAGACTGCAGTAGGGCGCATCTGTAGTGGTCTAGATGGGATGGCGACAGTGTGTTTCTCCGTCCAGGCACAGTGGCTAGACCAATTGATGCTGCATTGCACAGTAGGCGGAAGATACAGGACGGAACGTCGACTGGTGTTTCCTGAGAGTGATGTTTACAATGACACAAAGAAATGTCCACGGTGCGCGCAGTTGCAGTTGGCAGTTGGCAGTTGCACCCGGGCCGGGCTAGACGGCTCACTGGTGGCAGGAGCATGCGCCTTGGCAAAGTTTCATCCGTAGCTGGATGCAAATCATTCCTCTATCCACTCCCTCTTCCTTTGCTCTCACAGGCTCCCACAGGCTCCCTCCCAGCTCTCATGCACGACCAGCTCACCCACTGCCCAAAACAGCTGTCTGTTCCACCAAACCGACCGCCCTGCACCACTTTGCTTCTTCAACCAGAGTCACGGCGTTTGCCAGCTTTCCTTCCTGGGACTCCCACGCCCCTACAAGGCAATTCTCCTTGTGGCCCCCTGGCCCCTATACCCTATACCCTCCGAGCAACCAGCCTACCACACCAGTTTTGATCACCCGCAATCTAGCGTCCGGCTTTGCAATCCTCAACTTAGATTGCGATGTTCTTCTTTTGACATCACCTATACTCAAATTACCCACTGTCCTCGTGCACAGCCCTGGCTGATCTATTCCGACGGTCTTGTTCCGCGCCGCTTCCTGGCCATTGATATAGCATAGTGAGCTCCTACCACTGAGCATTTCGTCACCAAACAACATTTTACCGCGCCGAACCGTTTTCTTCAAGGTATGTCGTGGTAGCCACGCGACTGGATAGACTCAGGGTCCCACTGCATCACGCATCGTGAGTTGTGAGCACAGCAGCACACCAGCACACCAGCCTCCTTGCCTTATAACAAGACGAACGAAAAGCACAACGAGAACTAACTCGGCGCCTGATTTGTGAACCACGCTTAACGCTCTGTAACCTTAGTGACTGATAACCGCCCTGACCCATTGCTCTAGATGAATTTCAGTTTGCCAACATGTCTGTCTCGCAGGACTCTGTACCTCCACTTGACCTTCGCAGTCCTACTCTTTTCACATTTGCGTTGAACCACCTTCTTCTGATTCGGGCAACAGTGGCGTTCAATATCAGGCTCATTAAATGCCATCCCTTCCGTGGAGTGAGTCAGCGAGAGTTTGCTCAAGGTTTTCATCGGCACAAATCTCATGGGAACGTCGTCCGATTTAGGACCGGCGCTCGATCATCTCTTCCGGGACGCCGTTCTTTAACCTCTCAACATATGCGTAGGATTCGGAAGAACCGCAATTGAGATCCTAGAATGCAACGGTCATTTGCCATGACGATGTAGCTCTAAACTAGTCTGCCTCTCCTGACTTCGATTCCAACCCCAGAAATCGTTCGATGGACGACATCATCGTACGGCATCAACCCACTCTTTTTCGTCCTTGGCACAAGCCACCCATCCCATGCTTAGAGAGGCTTAGCGAGGGTGGATCTACATCGATCTCTTGGCGACTCCCGCCCCACACCACCTCAACCACCTCACCTATCACTCTCGCACAGCCGTATTGTGGTATCCTTAGGGACTACACGAGTACCATCGATTGCGACATTCACGTTCTTGTCCAGTCAGTTCGTGTTTGTGCCCGGGATTTTGGACGCGACCGAAGCTCAATATCAATCTGGAATTCATAGGGACAGATATGCCTTTTCGGTAATATTAGCCGCAATCGCGCATTTTCCCCCTTTGACGTGCGCAACCTCATGCAGCAAATTGAAAAGAGACCGAAAATGAGAAAGTGTAGTGTGTAGGAACCCGCACATCACCCTACATACGCGCACAATGTGACACTCTGCTCGCCATCATGTCAATCTCACCTCCATATTACCCCTAGGCCGAACCTAGATCCGGGCACGAATCGAACAGCAGCGGCATCAGCTGTGCATTGGACAAATTGTCCCTTCGTCCACTCCAGCGCTCCTGCCAGACTACACTACAATTTCCCTAGCGTCCGCCTGGTATATTATGAATGAATCCAGCCTGAAATGTGTAGCCAATATCATCATAGTAGGTTGCTTTACTCGCGGCAGCTGCATATACGCAGCTTTTACGCGAATATTCCTAAAGGGGCCTGCCCTATCATCGCTTGTGCTATTATAGTGGCCACGATATATAATTTTTGAGTCTGCTCGACTAGCTTGTGCTGACACTTCAGGCCTCGTTTGTGCGGAGGATGCGGTCGTTTTCGTGTGCACATGTACAAACGTGCATGTATCTTTGGTGCTTGTGCAGGTGTCACATTTATCATATCTGTCAATGTTATTGTGCGCATGCCTGATTGCGTCGCAAAGTAGATCTTCCACTCAGTCGGTCGGTCACTCACTCATTCACAGCCCCAAGTCAGGACCAGGAGGAAGAGAGGCGAGACACAAGTTTCCAGGTTTTCTTTTCTTTCTCCTCAATTTTGAACTATACTATTGTTACACTCGCACTCCCTCAATTCACAGCCCTAGGTAACCACAAAAGTAAATCAAAAAAAAAGGAAATGAAACGAAACTCCGAAAGCCTGGCTCTCATTCCCTAGTTCCTAGAAAAACAAAAGCCTTCATCCAATCAATGATGCAATCACACAGGCCAGACTAGACAAAACTAGACCGCCGATATGATGTGAGACTGGCCGACACTTGTGATATGCAGGCACATTATATGTACATTCTGTGCTCTGCACCTTTTTCATGTACCACGATTGGGCCCCTGAATCACATCTGTGGCTTATTTCTCTCTCTTTGATACCCGCTCATAATTGATTTGCTTGTACAAGCGACGCTCTCAGCTGGACGAAATCACATTTTGCCCTCTTCCTACTCGTCGTTCACTGCATTCTTCATTTCATGGCCGACCACACGAATGGACTGGTTGGTGACAGTAATGATCCAGGTATCCAGGATATCGCATCTTACACAAACAAGAAAAAGGAAATGTAACAGGACTGGACTGGACGGGACTGGACCCTGAATCCCTTCAATCATCCCCTGAGCAGTTCCAGACGGTCTTGACCGAGAGTCAACGCGTCCGCGGTTGCATTTCCTCCGCTAGCGCGGTCGTTGATCAGGGCTTGGTACTACAATGTTCGAGTCAGCCTCAGCTTCAGCCATAGTTCAGTTCAGTTCACATATCGCAATGCCTAACCTGTTCTAAATGATTGCCGCCAGGGTCCGTGAATCACAGGCAAAAGTCTTACGCCAACTGTAGAACAGGAGCAAGCGTATAGAGAACTCAACAAAAAAAATTAACATACCTTGAATCCAAAATTTAGACACAATGCAACAGATAACCCCACACAAACCACCAACGGCCCCAGAACATTATCAAAATCTTTGGGACTCCGCTGTCGGATCAGCCTGTTACGATATGTGTACATACCATAACCCCATGCGAGCGTGAATAGTGCAACGCAGGTATACACCACTGCAAGTGCGCGGGCTACATTATTGTCCTTGCCAGCAGCATTATAGAGACCAAGTGATAGAGAGGCGAGTAGAACACTGACGTGTTGCCACTTGATAAAAGTACGTTGGTTTGCAAGCCAGACCTTTGCTTCGACGCGGACGGGGCCTTGATCTTTGATCCAGACGCCAGGATCCCGAATGCCAGGCGGTAGCGTGATTTTGTGTTGTTGCTTTCGAGCATACTTTGATGTGGAGAAAGAAGGAAAGAGGGAGGCAAGACGCGTGGATTTGTTGAATGTCGAGTCCCAACCAGCTGGTCGGTCGGTGTCTTCGTCAGAGTCGACTTCTTCATTCGTCTTCCCATTTTCTGTTTGGTTTGCCGCAGCAGGCGAAGGCCTCGAGGCTGTAGCGCTACCACTTTTAGGCAAGGACTTCGCAGCCGATGGTGTGCCTGTTGGTGAAATGAAAGAAGGACGATGCTGACTGGGGCTTGCGCGGGAGCCAAACAAACTACCGACCGCAAATTCGTTCTCGGCCGCTTTGAGCTTACGCTCTTGTTCTTCTTCAAAAGCCCTCTCAGGCTCTCTTCTAATATCGGTCTCGACTTCGCTCAGCCAGAAGGGGAATGTGTTAACATTATCTTCAAACAGCTTGGCGACACCGTGAACAAACTTGGAGAAGCGTGGCGCTTCTTTGACAAGGTGCGAGTTCATTAAATCATCAATCCACTCATAATGCTTCATTCCTTTGACCTTGATCTCAAGCACAGCGAATGGGAACTTGTGGATCTCGCCTTTTCTGATAGCCTTGAATGGGAACTCCATGCCTGAATTGTCGATATCCCGCCTGTGCCAGTCATCCGGATCACGACATGGCCTGTCTTCATCAAGGGCATCCTCGCGAATCAACGTCAGGTTTGTGTCGAGGGAGATACGAACACGGTCATCCCCTGGAATTTGGAATGCAGTGCGTGTATAGTTGGCACGTAGCATCGGCTGCAAGTCGTTCTCCTGGATGAAGCTTTGAATATCGCTGACTGCGTTCTTGAAGTTGTTAACATCAGCCGCGTCTGCGCCCTTCCGGTTTTCCAGCTTCTGGATGCTTTTTTCCATGTGATATTTGCCCTCAATAAACGGTTCCACATATTTTTGCTTGATTGGAAACCGCTGTTCCTGGCTAGCATTTCCTTCCTTGATAATCTTCTTCTCCATTACAATCTCCTGATTCTCGGCCAATTGTCCATACCACCTCAGGCGAAGCGATGCAGCGTCAGGCCTACCGTCAACCTTGTCGGAGTAGAGAGAGAAATCAGAGTTATCAAAGTAAATCGAGGTGATGGTGGGATCGCGCTGGGAGCCTTCGGCAACTTTGGAGGTTTGAGGGTTGTAGACGAGGACGGGGAGTCGGCGGAGGATAACGGTCTTGACCTCAAATAGGTTGTCCATGTGTACCCAAACTGCATCGTGTTAACCCACAGGTTTAGATTGAGAATATACTGACTTACATTTATGCGATGTGAATCCCTCGCTATCTGTAGTGCTCTCCGCGAAAGACAATGCCTCTTTAGGCTTTCCCTCCAAGCTTTGGCGGACGAACGAGTAGAGGGCTGACAACCGGTAGAGCAGCGGCGAAGCATCCTCGGTATTGAGGGGATGCTCAGCGAGACGGGTGTCAATGAAGGCACGAAGCCTGTATCCCCGACCTCTGACCTTGTCGTGCTTCTTAGTGGCTTTAATCACGGCCGTGTAATTAAGCCTGCTAAACTTCTCTAGCTCCTTGACTTCCTTTGTAACATTGTCCAATTCGGCTAGGACCTCCTTCAGCAGCTTTTCCCTCTCGTCAGGCTTCATTTCTGTCTTGTTCTTGTCGTCATTGCTCGCCTTGGTTGGCTCTTGTGCCCCTTCCTTCTCGTCTGCTTTCAGGCCGACGGCCAATGGCTCGAGCTTCTTCTCGCATGCAGTCGTTCGGTCTCGAAGCGATTGAGAGACTTCCTTGATGAAGTTGTGCACCTTCTCGAGCTGGACATTGGCGAGCTCATCGACGAATGCGCTCTCGTCGTCGGGCGTCCAGACATTGCTCCCGTCCCTCTCCTTGAGCAGCTTTTTGAGCTTGCCGTAGTCGATGTATTTGCCTTTCCAGGGCGGATAGACGTCGTTCTGAAGCCTGTTGCCGAACTTCATTGTGTCGTACAAGCTGCAATTGAGCGAGTAACGCGGCAGCTCACTTGTCGGGCGCAGGAAGGGTCAAATAGCAATGAGCGCAGTGCTGGGCTGGAAAAGCTCAGTCGCTCGAGAGAAGAGATGATGGGAGGCGGGGAGCTCAGAGCTGTTGCCAGCCAATCGATGAGCACGTGTGCCGTTGCTTCTAGCGTCATTGCGATGCACGGTCGCATTTCTATGGCAGCATGCAACTCGGAGAAAAAGCAAGCTCCCCATCACCAAAATCCAGCTAACCACCACCTTCTACCTACTAGAGCATTCAAGGCCTTGCAGTTCCCCAGGGATCTATCAATGGATATACAATGGATCCCTTGACACTTCGGATTAGTCTTTCGCGATATTCATCCTCAAAAGTAGCCTTTGGGCAACACGCAAATCACAAGACCTAGAGCATGGGAGCACCTGCACCTTCCCAATGACCGTGATAGGAAGGTACTCCCTGCACCATTTGCCAAATCATTCAAAGGTCGCTTTTTTGGTTGACTTGACCCGAAATATTCCCTGTTTCAGCAATTGTTGTTGTGAGCAATGAGCGAAATGATCTTGAATCGGCCCGTTACAAAATCTAATGGCCGTGATGGTAACAATGGCAACCGTGGATTCTGCCGGATTGGCATCTAGACGTAACTCTCCATCGTTGCTCCACAAACATACCTGAATGGCTATATATTCTACCCAGACTTTCCATTCTCCTTAGGCCTTGGAAACACTTTCGACTATCCAGAGTAACCCTCACTACTCCTCTCCACAAAGAGCAAGGGCCGAAAGACAACTCCAGATTCCTCGATAGCAGCATACTAGCCTCAAGAAGCATATGCCATTCCTCCAAAAACAATATCACAGCATATAGCTAACACAAGAGACAAGAATTGCCGCCTGTCTCCGCTGCATATCACTACAATCAGTAACACCATGAAATTACCAGACAAAAGGGCAACGCAAGCAGTCACAGGTTCATTCAAGAGCTAGGTCAGAGAAAATGTCGTGTACGCGTCGGACGGCTGTCACAGACCCGTCAGGAATGAACCAAGAGTACAGGGGTGGACATCAACACTGCCCCACTTCAACGTTGCCAGGTCATCACTTTTTCTGCTTCGTACAATATTCAAATCATTTGAACTTGAGAAATTCGTTCCATGATATCGTTATTTTACGCGTGAGTGCCCATGCCGTCCTAGATGAAGGAAGAAAACAAGCAGCAGCCCCAAAGTAGTTGGGTGGCCTGGATATTTAGTATACACATAGAAGAGAAAAAACATCTGAGCGCACAGGCTGACCACTGTAGATCACGCCCGACGCAAATTGAAAACATGAATGCCGAAAAATGGCCAGAGCCGTGTCGAAAGTCGTCCTGTTGGCCTGCAGCCGGACATGCTTGTGCAAGAAAGACGCTCATCAAAGGATGTGAAATCCATGGTAGGAGAATGTGTAGCCGATCGAGGCCTTCTAATCAAACCAGTTCCCCAACTTGGAAGTGGATATGGGGTTGCCGACATTCTCGGCATAACCTCCCACAACGTTGCCTGCCGGGGCGTAGTTGCACACAGTGAACTTTGTCATATCCAAACGATTGCCATCTTGGTCGAGAATGCCGTTGGGGCAGTTCCAAGAAGTACAACCCACATGAGTGCTTCCCTTCCATAGCATTTGGGTGAGGTGGCCGACTTTCTCGAATGCCTTACCCTGGATGTTGACTGCGCCCCAGTATCCGGTCATGGCTGCAAATTCTCCCTTGTACCAACCCTCTGTGATGGCAGCTGTGACGTTCATGGCCTCTCCAGAATGCGCTTCCAAGTTCTGGCCTTGACCAGCACCTTTCGGAATATAGTGCTTGAATACGCAGGTTTGGGCCAATAGCTTGGCATTTGCTTCGCATCCAGAGTCCCACTCAAGCGCGCGTGCGCCATGATTGGCGCGAGCAGCATTGTGATGGTAGAGTACAGCATTCTGGTAGTCGATTCCAGACTCTAGGTTGGCCTGCAACACGCCAGTGATCCGAAGCCTTGGGGAAACGGCAGAAGAAGACGCAGAGGTTGATGTGCTTGATGATGTCTGAACAATCAAGGTAGGTACCGGGGATGACACCTTGTTTGATTTCAAAGTTGGAGCTGGGACAAGCTTTGGAGTCGATGCTGGTATGTTCACTGAAGGAGTGGTTGGCTTTGGCTTTGGAGCTGACGTGGAAGGTTTTTTCAATGGAGGAGCCGGGACTGGCAGCGAGGGCTTCGCGGGGATACGAGTCAAGGTGCGGGTTGAAGTAATTGCCGAGGAAGAGCGGATAGGTCTAGGTCTAGGCGGCCTAGGATGTCCAGGACGTCCTACAGGAAGAGTCGCTGGCGGCAGACCAGGAGGGACCAAGACAGTGACAGTCCTGATTACGAGCTCGACCTCGGTGACCATATATCGCTTCTCTAGGGGGCTTGCGATGACGCCCAGAGCCAGGGCAGCAGTGAGAAGAAGAGTGGAGCGCATTTTTCCTCTTGGGTTGTCTGAAAGAGAAGAGAATTTGTTGCGGGTTTGGCGAGCTGTAGGGGACCACCGTCGGGTTGGGATCCTGAAAGACTGCGCAAGCTTGTCAAAACAGGGTCACGAGAACCAGACAAAGACACGCAAGGTGAGCGTCCTACTTTAAAGACTTGTCGACAAAGCCGCCACTGTTGAAAGGGGATTGCCTACGCGATGGGAGTTGACGTACGTAGAAGCCGGGTCGAAGGCGACTGATGAGCGCGAGTGCGACTTTAGCGCACGTGAGACAAAGAAAAGAAAGTGATGAATTGGATAAACAAGTTAAAGGAGTGTGGTCTCGTGTAGACAATCGCCGCACGAGGGAGGATAGAAAGCAACAAAGGAATGTGGTGGTGATCAAGAGATGGAGACGCAGCGAGGGACGCGCCAGGCGGGCGGTTTTATGGAGTCTACGAGCTAGAGGATTAAGCGAGAGAGTAGGCGCCGCAATGAGACAAACACTCCTGTTTTCGGTGGGACTAGGGCGGTATGGCCGTAACGGCTGTGGAGCACTGCAGTACTGCAGACGTGCAAACGGCGAACGTTGGCCACGAGCCCAATTTCAGGCCAAAAAGAGCGGGAGCACCGTCAGACGATCGACGACCGACAACCGACGATGGGCGAGAGGACGGAGAGCGAGAGACACAATGGGTGAGATGGTTGCACAAGACGCTCCTTTGTTGGGCATGTTTACACAGGCCGAAGGTGAAGAGGAGAAACTAGCCTAGCTACGGCAGCTGCAGGCCTCTGTGACTGCCTGCCCTAGGGACAAACGCGGCCTTGGAAAACACGTCCTCAGCTACCTGCCGCGGTCTACCTCGAGAAATTTTGGCTTTGGCTTTGGCTTTGGCTTTGGCTTGCCACAGCATTAAATTGAGATCAAGCATTGATCGCGAGTGGATGATCCATATACTGCCGAGCTGTGGGCATTGCGGCCTGCGCGCTGATTGGCTGGCAAGGGTACCTGCGTTCTAAAGTTGCAGGGCTGTGGATCGCCGCCAGGATGCGCAGTAGGGACGGACCTACCACCTATGGTTCTTACCTACGACCTACACAGTAGTCGAGGGCAGGCACCAACTTGCAGGCGTTGGTACGCCAAACGCAGCAGCTACCACCTACGATGATACACTTGGCAGGCACGACTAATCTGTGGCTACCATACCACCTCTCGCCACCATCGCTACGTTTAAACAGCAACCTGCCCCGCTTCAATGTCTCCTCCTCCTAAACCACGGCACAGCCATCGTCAACCCGCCACAGACTCCACTTTCGCCTTCCTCCGCCAACTTGCGCGTCCCGTTTCCTTTGCCCTGCTGTTCTCCTGTCATGCCCGTCATCTGTGTTGGTGCCGCCCCTCCCAGTCACACAGGCGCCATCTCTCTTCTCGTGCTGTGGCCAGTCAATCGTCCGCCGTGAAACGTCACCGGCTCCTCCTTCCACCTCTTGGAGACTACCGCTGCAAAACCCAACCAGGGATCAATAAGCCCAGGAGGCCACCTCTCATGTTCCACCCCTTTTTTCAATCTCCGGCTGAGAAACGAATGGCATCCTCTTACTGATTTTCCTTCTCGCTTCCAAAATTCTGATAGTACCTTGTTGTGGTCTTAGAAAACGAGTTCCTTGATCACGGCCTCAATCCCATGCCTTTCTTGCGGCACCAAACGCGCCTTGAAACAACCCTAACTGCCACTGCACTTGCCCAACCTGATTCATCACCCAACTCATTCACATGATGGTCGACCGGTATCTTTTCCAGATATAGGGCTGACCCAATCAGAGCATTTCGAGCACCGCGTTATCTGTGGCAGCTGGTGCTTTCATGCAAACAAAGCGTTACGTTTCTTTGCCGCCATCAATTCTCTTGCCATCTCCGCGGCACTCCCATGTTCGCATTTTCTCTGGAGCAAGGGGCATTCGTACCCATGATGGCGGGGATCAAGCACGATACGCTCGCTATACGACCAATTCAGTGTCAGGTCAGCAAATATGCCCTCAATGATATGCCTCAAGTACTAAGCTATGGTGTTCCCATGTTATTATTCTATCAACAACTTGGTGTCAGTCGCAAGTACCAGAGCGACATGCAACTTGAGAGCCAACATCCCGGTGTCACGAGAAAAGAGTCTGGGTCTCCATTGTAGAGCCATCATGAGCTCAGTTCTGCAGGCAATCGGAGGCGGTAGTGATACAGGTCAACATTTTGAGGCATCGCGCAAGTCTCCCCAGCAACAGCATCGATGGTCCCCCTTTGACCATCTTTATGCACGGGCAAGTTCGTTTACAACAGCTAATCAAATCTCGGACATATCCCGAAACTCTCAGCGTTCCTTCCAAATCCAAGCTGAATGCCTCAGACAGTCACATACGTGCCTGACCAATCCAAGATCTTTTCTTTGCATACCTATATTGTCTCAGTTGAAGTGCTATGATCGACCAACATCCTTGGCAAACCTTTCAATTTCCCGTTATACCATGAACTCAATGCTTCAGTCCCATCAGTCTGCCATCTCGACTCCGATCCTGTGCCCTTGTCACTAATATGGTATCGATGACAACAAGTCATTTAAGTATGCGTCTCGGATATACTGACGATATAGTCCTACTCCGAGAACCCTTCAACCGGCAACTGTAGACTCCACAATACTCGCAGTTAAGAAATTGTATATCCGCGTGGCAATGCCATGGTATTCACATTCTTAGAACATTTCCATCTGCATTCCAATACCTGATGCGGAATCCCGTACGGACGACCCTACCACATGTCTAATCGCTGCGTAACCGGCACGTCGGATCTCTACACATACCAAAACACTACTTTGAGATACAGACCCTGGAAAATATGGCGCCTCGTCTAGTCCATCCATTACTCCCTCATCCATCACACTGTGCTACATCCGTCGTAGTAGACAGTTAAACAGCAGTCATGGAACATAAATAATAGCATGGAAATCATTCGATAGTCGATGGAAAGCTCACAGAACGTCACATCGTCCTTGCTACATTTCAAACTGCTTCTAGTGCCTTATTAAGGTGCTACTTAGAAGTGGCATATCCGGTATTTGGTTGCTGAGCATCTTCCTATCAACCACCATCCTACTTACAATGGAGCCCTATGTGTCGCATTGATATCATATCACGCAAAAGGAAATTAATTCCAAACAAGCATTGCATCCGTAACGTCAACGTCGCTAGTGCATGACGTACCAGCTTTGTTGTGGGGCGGGGCCATAGTCCCACGGGACGAACACGCTAAAGTAGAGGCTTCGTGTACAACGTGGGTAGGTGTGATAGTAGATCATGAGCATATATTTCTCTCGGGATTGCTAAGTATACCAGGTAACTCATTCGGACGAGGCCGACAAATTCCTAGCGGTAGCTTCACATGATTCTGGAGATTCTGGTTCCCTTCCATGCGATTTTTCAGTCCGTCTTTCCATGGAAAAGATAGATAAATGAAATAAGTAATTAATTGATGTTCATTCTCTATTTCTTTTTTTTTTCCTTAGGTAAGATGACGAACTACATAATATAAAACTACTGCCAATCCAAATCCTATGCTACGTGCGTATCAATATGAACTTCTATCAATGACACCACCCTGCCCTTGCTCCAGAGACGTGTAGGTATGTAAAGGAAAGAGTCTAACCAGTTCATCACGGTAGGCAATGAGGGTGAAGAAATAACGTGACAATGGTGTATCCGATAAACACAGCTAAGTTTGTAAAAAGAGAGAGAGAGAGAGAGAGAGAGAGTGTGTGTGGGGGGGGGGGGGGGGGTGTTGTGGAAATGATGAGAGGAAAGTATAGTGCTGGTACCTGTGATTGCTTTTGTGAAAATCAACGTCACATCCATTTCGTCGCCATATTCACTTTGCAACCTCCCTTATTGCCTCACTCAAACTCCCCAATCCCATCCCCGCTCCCGATCCTACGTCCCCCGCACTCCCGAGCACCTCCCTACAAGCCCCCTGCTCACAAACCATGACCCCTTCTTTCTTAACATCCATACTCTTAATCAAAGAGTTCCTCTCAACCAACCATTTCCCCAGGCCCGCGCTAACTCTACTAATCGTGCCTAATCCAGCGGGCCTCTCCCGGTACCGACGAATCCACTCTTCGACTTTGTCGCCGTCCCCCGTGACAACGGAGTGCTTCATGCCTAGCTTGCCCGTTACGACGGCATCCATCATGCTCGGGAAGAGGAAGGGGTGCTGCATGATTTCGGCCTCAAAGGCGGAGGTGGTGTCTCGCGCTTTCTTAACGTACCCCTCATCTTCTAGCAATGCACCTAACCGGTCGAGATTGCGTGCAGAGACACCGTTGGTGCCCGGTTCGGCGTTGTCCATGCCGTCTTTGAGGCGAAGGATTAGGTCTGTTTGGTTCTCTGAGGTGGAGAAGAAAGCGAGGTTCTTGTTGTCCCAGAACTGCGTAATTTGTGATTTTTGCAGGTCGTCTGCCCAGTGGAGGTAGCTGTCGTTGAACGTCGTTTCGTACAGGTCGATCAGACCCGATATGAGGAAGGCGTAGTCGTCGGCGAAGCCTGGGGTATCGCCGGGGCCTTCACGGTACACGCGTGTGAGGGTGTGGGCCGTAGAATTGTAGAGTTCCTGCTTGATGAATGCGGCCGCGTTTTCGGCAGCAGTGAGATATTCCCTCGATTTCGTAGGGTTGTGGGCTGAGAGGGCAGATGCGGTGCGGGCAAGTGCTCCGATGGCAAGACCGTTCCAAGAGACGACAATCTTGTCGTCCAGAGCTGGTCTGGGCCTCTCCTTGTTTCTGTGCTCGAGCAGCTTTGCCCGGCCTTCAGTCAGGATCTTCTCGATTTCTTCTACTGAAAGAGCAAACTCTTTTGCAAGAGTTGCCGGAGTGGCGGTAATAGCCAGTACGTTCTGGTTGATAAGTTCATCATGGGCATCATGTTCTGGGCTGACGTTTCCTTCGTCTTTCACATTGTAGTATCGAGCAACAATGTCTGCGTCTCGATCACCGAGTATGGTCTGGAACTCTTTCAGTGTCCACACGTAGAATGCGCCTTCTCGCTTCTCCTTATCTGCGGATCGGTATAGGGAATCTGCGTCCTCAGAAGAGAAAAAGCCTCCGGTTGGTGATTGCATAGGGGGGGTGGTCAGATAGGTCGCAATATCGTGAACGGCAGAGAGATGATCCGGGTTGTTGGTCAAGAGATAGGCATCTAGGTAAACTGGTAGTAGTTGGGCTTGGTCGTAGAGCATCTTTTCGAAATGCGGCAGACTCCAGTCCCGGGTAACTGAGTATCGCGCGAACCCATTGCCAATCTGGTCATGGACACCACCGTTATTCATTGCATCCAATGTTGCCAGAACCATGTCTTTTGCATGTGTGCACTCTTTGACTCCTACGACGTCGGATACGGCGGTTGGATACTGAGATAGCTTCAATAGGAAAGCTAGATTTGAAGGAGTGGGAAATTTCGGTGCGCCCTTGGGAAATCCGGCGTACACCGGATCATATTTGGTTACGAAATGCTAATAGATGTCAGCGATGTTTGAAGAAAAGTTAGTTAGATCTTAGCTTCTTTCCAACACAATACTAGCAAGCACTGCAAACGATCGCAAGGCAAGCATATATAACTCACCTCGTAAGCTTCGTCCAGCAATTCGAGGTCAAGACCTTCTGCCTCGGCCCCATCTGTCCGGCTTACATTGCCTTCTTGAGCAAACTCCCGAAGCTGTGCTGTGATTTCTTTCGCCGACTCTAAACACCGCTGTTGTTGATTCTTCCACACGTCCCGGATCTTCTTCAAAATACCGACAAAGCCGATATGTTCCCCCATGGCCATTGTCGAACCCGGACCAGGCCAGTAGGTGCCGCCAAATATAGGCTCAAGCCCCGGTGTAATGAATACGTTTAACGGCCATCCGCCCGACCCCGTGGTTGCCTGAACGTAGTTCATGTATATCCTGTCAACATCCGGGCGCTCTTCACGGTCGATCTTAATGGGAATGAAAGACTCGTTGAGCAGCGCAGCAACCTCTGGGTTCTCGAAAGACTCTCGCTCCATAACATGGCACCAGTGGCACGCAGCATATCCTATACTGACGAAAATCAACCTGTTTGTCTTCTTAGCCAGCTCAATCGCTTCAGGTCCCCACATCTGCCATGCCACCGGGTTATTCATATGTCCGCGTACATATGGGCTCCGGCTCTCACTCAGTCGATTTTGCAGCTTCAGATTGTCGCCTGAAGGGGCAGCAGCCCCCGGTATACTCCTCGCGTCCATCTTGAGAAAGTGCGTGTGAAAGCTGAGCAATTGCGCTCGCGGGCCGGGCCTAAGCGGGGTAGAGATGCTCCGAATGGATAATCGACGAGCGGGCGCAGAGGCAGTGGAAATTCGGGCAGCAGAACACGGGCCTTTTAAGTGGAAACGCACCGAAGGCATACAGAGGCGAAAACAAAGTCGGAGAGGTGGTGGCGCATTATAACTTTCGGCGCACTTGTCAAGGCTGGAAGATGAGCTTCCCCACTACAATCTACGTAATGACGACCAGGGTAGAATGGCTGGTTGCTGATTGGTTCGCTTGGCCTCTCTTCCTCCACAGAAAACCAACCCCTCCAGCGAGATTCTGCATCACGCAGGGACTATTTGTGCTTCTAATCTTGTTATATTTGAGCCGAGGTATGCTATCTTTTACGTGTTTCCATAATCAGATCTAGATATCCATCAGTCCCGCTATCGCACACGGGCCCGCCGATATCACGCCGAACTGCTGCAGCTCGATTAGGAATCTACCAAAGGCTAGCTGGCTGCGAACTGAAGGGAATATTACCTCTTCAAGAAAATAGAAACAATAGAGTCATTCATATATGCCATCATCTGTAGTTCTCTTCTTTACAAGTAGTTTTATTTGCCCCTGGACTTGACAATGCTATGAGGCTGTTTAAGCCTCAAGAACTCGCCGCCTTCTTCCAAAACCACCAATATCCCCCAGCAGCAACAAAAACCAGCGACAGCCTCCAAACCCACATTTGAGCATTTTTGAATAAAGCCATGGGAAGCAAATAATACACGTGAAACTTAACCATCCAGGCCGCCTCATTCACATGCGGAAACGGGTCATTAGGAATATCTTTACTCAGAAAATCACACAATGACCTCCACTCTTCCTTGACATTCAAATCCAGCAATCTCTCCTTAGGCACGACAGAGCGTATGTGTGCATAATGGCGACGGAACCCGCGCCGTAACGCTTCACGGTTGTTCGGGTCGCCGTCTGTCCAAACATACAGCATTCGTTCTAGCCAGGGGATATAAGGGCGCCAGACGATCTGCTCAACCATATCAGCAAAACTACTCACAGTAACGAAAATCTGCAGCTTGATCACTTTGGTTCACGTACTGAATCTATGCGTCGCATCACTT
The DNA here is from genome assembly GCA_028476805.1 of Acrocalymma vagum. Classification (NCBI taxonomy): domain Eukaryota; kingdom Fungi; phylum Ascomycota; class Dothideomycetes; order Pleosporales; family Acrocalymmaceae; genus Acrocalymma; species Acrocalymma vagum. The sequence goes on from JAQGEP010000030.1 coordinate 180,360, forward strand.
TCGTCGTCTTCCAACTCAAAATCGCATAGATAACCGCTTCCATACTCTTCACCCACGAGCCCTCATCCCGACTCGTAAGAACCACTTTCGCCTCTGGATACAGCTCCAGCAGTTCGTCTACAAAAAACAGAGACGGAATATCGGTAAGTGCTTAAAACCATATCAGCTATATATGATCTCCACCCTCTACACATGCAAATGCAACAAACATCAAAGTCCCCAAGAAACTTATCAAAATCGCGGCGGGTATACAGCTTGCCAGAGCCATCATATTTCGCCTGGACTGCCTCCTCCCAGAACTGTGGATGCCCCTCTTTACTGTGTTGCATAGCTCTGAGAAAATGGTATGAGTTCATGCCTAGCTTCTCAAGTGCTACCATCATCGCTGTACGCATTTAGTTTTCTGTGATCGCTGATTGACGTTATGACTTCTTGGGGTTCGGGTGCAGAGGCGCTTTGTCTATCTTCCTCGCAAATGACATTTTTGTGGCTCTGAATCGTGAATAGACAACTAAGAAAACAATGATAATTCATGAATCTTAGGGAACGTTGAAGTCAAAGCAAAAATGAATTCAAAATTAACCAACATCTGCGCGGCCGATCCCTTTCTTATATACATCTTATAGGGCGTGCAAGAGCAGCTGAAGTAAAATATTCTTTTGCGCCATAATTGGACAAAGGGCTGTAAGCAGGCTGTCTGATATAGCTAATGAAATCGATCCGCCAAGAAAGGCGGGGAAGGTCGAGTAAGAGCTACTTTTAATACCGAATGAAAATAATTCGAAGGTGAGAACAATGGCATGCCTAAATGGGTTGGGGCAGGTTTGGAAATGTTGGTTTAAAGACCCAATTGAACTTCACACAAGCGAAATACATCTGTAGCACAGTTAATAGACAAGCAATTATGGTGACGTCAGCGAGAGAATTGTACAAGAGACATGTTAGTATTGAATTGTTAATGCGCAGGTATCAACTAAAAAACCCTCATCCCATGTGGAACTCCTCTACCCATCCCGCCCCGTTGCGCCACGACAAGTAAGTATCGATGAACTGGAAGTACTAGACAGTAACATTGACCTCACCATGAAGTTGGCCTAATCCTTGGTTTCCAGCTTGGAGTGAGGTCTTTTGCTTTGTCTGTTTCTTCTGCTTCCCCTGATTCTTTGATATCTTTGACTCTCTTTGTTCTTCCTGCTTCAGCTCTCGTCAACCCCAGTGTCAACCCCAGTGTCAACCGCAGCGTCATCACTCCACTGGTACATCCATTTGCCGTTTGCCTCGAAGGGTTCCTTCCTCATGAACCGTGACACATCCTCTTGTTCCCTAAGAACCTGGAGATAGCCTGCAACTTCGCGCAAAACGTCGCTCTTCATATCCTTAGCGGTGCCTTTAAACTCAGGAACTTCGAGAAGATTATGTGGTTGCGCACTGGCTTTGAGAGCCGAATCGTCGATGAGAACGGTATTATGTTGTCCAAATCGCATGCCGTTTGCATAGCCAGGGTTGTGTGTCTGGATTTCTTCCGTATTCCACACGGTCTCCAGCCGTTTATATACCTGAACATTCTGTTCATACTCTTGTGGTGAGAGACCGAGAGTGTCTCGTGCCCATTGCGCTACGAGTCTTGACAGAAGATCTCCACCCAAAGCCCTTTCTACCAGAGCTTTAACGTTCTGTGGCCTGGCGCTGGACCAGACCATGACAGAGAAGTTCTCAAACAAATAACGGAGAAAGGGCTCCACCAACGGGCGAGCGACCATGCTTTTTGCGTTCTTTGAAGGTCGGTGAAGTAAGGTGCCATTGAGATCAAGAATAACCAACAGTTGGTTGGGGAACACGGCGGCACTTGGCTCTTGTGCAGCTTGTGCAAGATACTCTGGGGTGGGGTTCGGTGCAGGGAGCATGATTTTCGGGTCTCTACGCCTCCCGCCTTTGGGTGCAGTTGGTACAGCAGGTACCCTATATGACTTGTTAATTCTCCCATTGCACGTGGAATAAGACCGGATGAGGTGGAGGGAGCCATACGCATCCAAATTGGCGTTGCCACTGCTATTAATAGTGGCTTCAGGTGCCGGTTGAGTAGCAGGATGAACAAGACTCCTATTCTTAGCGTTAACACAATGCTTCTTGGCCTTGCGGCTACGAGATGTAACTCGAGGTTCATACTGCAACTGGTTATTTGGCGCGATATTCGTATTCCACGGTGGCGTCGAGGAGTAACCGGTATTCGGCTGGCCTGAATAGCCAAGTTGTGAGGAGTAATTGGATGTTGGTGGCGGTCCGTAGTATGGTTGTTGACCTAGCTGTGCGTAATACTGCACCCACTGGTTGTAATAGGCCTGTGCGGCATAGTTGTAGTATGCTTGTGCGTCGTATCCGTGATTAGGTGCCATAGCAGCGTTGCCACTGTTGTTCCAGTTCCATGGCGCGACATTTATTCCATGCGGGAGCGTCGAAGGTGAGGGCATCTGTTGCGATGCATGGCTGTTGTCCGAAGGCGAAACGTTTGGTTTGGGCGGGAGAGTCGAAGGTGAGGCCGTATCTTGCGAAAGACTACCGTCGCCATCGCCAGGCTGAGAAGGGCGTGCCCTGCGATTACGCCGTTCTCTCATATCAGTGAACGCGAGTTCCTGTGGCGGAGTACCGGGGATCGCAATATCTCCAGGACCGTTGGTGGTCTTGTCAAAGTCAGTGTTAGTGGTTGAGACTAGAAAGTCGTGGGGTAGGGTATTGTACCGGAAAGAGACGGCTGCGGAGGACATGGTATAGGGGGGCAGCAACAAATCCCTTTGGAGTGAAGAATTTTCTTGGAAGAGGCGGAATATTGGAAAGTGAAGATGAGGTTTCACCGATTTGCGCAAACAAAGTGAAGAGGGAAAGCGGGGACATCTGCCTGGAAAACTATACGTAGAGTTTTGACGCGTGACGGTCGTCGGCGAAACATTTAACCGGCATAGCCAATCAGCGCATCTCTGGGTGTGGGGAACCCCAAAAAGTTCCAGTGTACTGCGCAAGAGTTGTTTCCTCCCTACTCTCCCCAAACCCTCTCTGAGTTGTGCAAAATTGAGATGGTCGAAGTCTTTCCCCACTTCTGAAAATGCCCCTATCTGCTAAACTTGATCGCAAGCTGCGCGCCGCCGAAGAAAGCTCCGACGAAGAGGACTACTATGAGGTCACGGATCGATCCTCGTCTGCTTCTGTGATTGAGACTGGCGCTGAAGGAGAGATTTTGAGCTCGGACTCACAGGGGGAGGAGGAAGAGGGATATGAAGATGAGCAATTGGTGAGCGATGCGACGCCCATATACATCTGTGATTTGAACTAACAACAACCAGTCCGATGCTGGAGAGGACGAGCAAGTACAAGCGCAAATGAGTAAAGTTTCATTTGGGGCTTTGACAAAGGCGCAAGAAGCAATATCAAAGGAACAATTGGCAAGCCGAAAACGAAAGCGGGGCGAGGACTTATCTAAATCTCAGGATGACAAGTTACAAGCATTGAGGGCGAGGTTGCGAGAAATAAAAGCTGCAAAGCTTGCACAAGGACCATCTGGGAAAAAATTGAAGACCACGGCGAAAAGCAAGCCCGAAAAGCGCGCGGAAGAAGATGACGAGGACGAGGGCGATAGTGAGGACGATGAAGGAGACTCCGACTCGGATGCAGCGCCCCATACCCGTTCAAGCAAGCATGCTCCAGCAGTGCAGTCCAGCAAGCGTGCTGTATCGCGGAAAAGAAACATAATGGATGTCAAGAAGCCCATCTTTCGGGATCCGCGATTCGATAATGTGTCAGGCCCGCGACCAACTGAGGATGCAATGAACAAGCGATACTCATTTTTGAATGATTATCGGGCATCTGAAATGGCGGAATTACGAGCCACTATTAAGAAGACCAAGAATGAGGATGAGAAGGAGAAGCTGAAGAAGAAACTCCTCTCAATGGAATCGCAGCAGAAGACACGAGAAGCGAAAGAAAAACAGCAGGAGATAGTAAGGGACCATCGGAAGAAGGAAAAGGAGCTAGTCAAGCAGGGCAAGCAGCCTTTCTATCTGAAGAAATGTATGTTCTTTCATAGCCCTCCTCCTACCCATCCATTTACATGTTGGGATATTCCATTCTATATACTGACATTGCGTTCTAGCCGAGCAAAAGAAACTTGCCTTGATCGACCGCTTCCAGAACATGAAATCGAAGCAGCGCGACAAGGTCATCGAGCGCCGTCGCAAGAAGGTTGCTTCCAAAGAGCGGAGGAACATGCCCATGGAAAGGCGTGGAGCTTAGTTGTAGAGACGGGATTGATCGATTCATTTCAGCGTTCTAAACAAAGAGCAGAGCTCATTTCAGCATCTAGATACCCACAGAATAGCCATGTCTCTCCATACAATGGTACTCGACGTTCTCTCGCTAATACCTTCCCTGACTTATTCGTGATCTGCAAAGGCTGTCAACTCCTGCAGATAGAAACTAGCGTCTAGACTACGCATGTTCTCTGTACATGCGGCCACCACCAAGAACCGCCATCACGGCACCGCTAACAAGTATCCAGTCTAAACTTCCAGGCACACCACATTGCTCAGCGCCAAAATCGCACCTACATAGGCGATTTCGCATGGCATTGGGCATTTTGATCGACGCTATTCTGGAGGTGCTTCCAGCTAGCGGGGATGGTGTTGCAAGCAAGGGCCTACCACAGGAATGCGACAGCCCTCTGTCGTCATCTACGTCATAAGTGCTCAATCTCCTTCCCAGCCGCCTGCCTGCTTTTTAGGCGCACCAGGCCACATCGCCTCAGCGTTTGCATCCCATCTCTTCGCTTTGGCAGTTTTTTCTTCCTACAGCTTCTCTTCCTTTGCGGTAATATCATTGTGATTGTTGGATTGCCCTTTGACGACTCCGTGCTTGAGAATACAACTGTTCCCAAGACTACACCCATCGCCATCATGCCAGAAATCGCCCCTGAGAAACCGCTCAACGAGTATGTTCATTTCACTCCCCTGTGCAGTTATGCTGCAGCAAGCTATCACTACACATAGGAGTAGTGTTGTTGAAACTTCGAGAAGTTATTTGATGGTTGTCTAACAGCGACCTAGGCTCCTTTCCCGTGCTATGGTAGACATCTACGTTGGTCCAGAAAATACCCACTGGATCTTGCACGAGAAGCTCCTCTGCTACCACTCGCCCTTCTTCCGCAATATTTTCTACTCAAAAGAACGACAACAAAGCTCTTTCGGCCTGCCCGATGAAGAAGATGAACCCTTCAAGACCTTTGTCGGCTGGCTCTACAGTTCATCTCTCCCAGTGCCCCGCGAAGAAGCAGATCTTAGCGGCTGCTTCGACTTGTACCTGATGGCCGAGAAATTCGAGATCCCGAATCTCATCGCCGACGTTCTGCAGGTTGTAAGGGAATGGTACAAGTATAGCGATACATACCCTGGACTAAGGCGGGTACAATACATCTATGCAAACACAGAAGATGGCAGCCCAATGCGGCACATGCTTGTGCATAGTGTAGCTCGAATGATGGTTACAGAGAAGGGCATTCCAGCCCACTGGGACAAGGCCCTGCGAAAGAATGGACAACTCGCAGTTGACATCATCAAGGCTATCCAGGACTGGAGACTCGAAGAGGAATTGATACCCGATTCACGAGACGACCCAGCCGACGCTGAGGAATTGATTGACCTTGATAATGAGGCAGACGCCGACTTGAACGAGGTTATGGACGATTCCGAAGATACCGTAGTCGACTCCCCTGTCGAGATCAAGCACCCGGAACCCGTAAAGGAGACCAACGGCATGGGCAAGATGAAGAAGGGCGATGAACTCGTCAATGGTTTCAAAAAGCTCGGCCTACAAGCAATTCCAAACGGGATCTCCACTGGCGACTACGGCACTCTCCATTAGGTCATAATACATTTACATAAAAATTCTCACTTTGGCATAAATTTGCACGGCACAGGACAGCGATTTAAGCTTGGAATGGTAGCGGCGCTACGGATCGGATATTGTTTATTATGTTCCCTTGCCTCTAATACCTTTTGATTTCTTTTGGTTTCTTTGGGTCCAATGTGTCCTGGTTTTTCGGGATATCAGACATGTAATAGTACACACACATAGCAAGGTGCGGGCTTCGCCCCTCAAAAGATATATCTCTAAACACTTCATGGTATTTGTCTACTTGGTGCGACTTGAAGCCAAAAGAACTTTTTCCATCATGAGAGACCAGGAAACTCAACGTACTTCTTCGGAACTTAGTTTCAGACCCTGAAATTCGTTTCCAAATGGGGATCCAGCGGGACATTCTGTTCCACAAACAATACCTCCAACTCCTGATCTTCCATCCCAATTACCTATCTGTCAATTGCGTATCACCATTCGTGCACACCGCTCTATCCCCACTCGTCAACATCACTCTCCCTCAAACTCACCGCTATAACATCTCCTCGTACTCCTCTATTTTCCAACATTACCACTCACAATCACACATTTGTCTAACAATCTTCCTCGTCTCACAAGAACCACTTACCAACGGCATGACGGAGAACGGGTGGGTGATAAGATCAGCAAGCCGAAACCGAGCCTGCTTTCTTATCCAAACAAAATGAACAATAATTGTCCGCTCTGTGACGGTGTGACGGAGCACGAACGAGGGGGTACACTAGTTGCATGCGATGCAACGCAGGACAGGAAACGTATTCTCCGAGCCGATGGTGGCGTGGAAAGAGTTTTGTGTGAGTGATTGAAGAAAAGTGGGTTTGTGAGGAATTGTGATAGGGGAAGTGGAGATGTTATGTCTGTTGGTTAGAGATGTTTTCAGAGGAAGTCAGTCGGGATGGGGAGGGAGTTTGTGTATAAGAAGAAGTTCAAGATCTCTGGTTTACTATATTCGTGAACAGGGAATTATGTTTTCAAGTATGAACTGGCTGATAAGAATGACAAGAATTCGCTGTCAGAGACGCATAATTTAATGCTATGAGCTAACTTGGGGGATATGGTACTGGTTGGGGTGGTGGTATTGATTTAGCCCCGCAGGCGTTGCAATGAGACCAATACTTTATTTGAATACGATAGAGTTTGGAACTTTATTCCTTTTCACAAAGGTTTCGAAAAGAACCGAGTAGCACACGAGCGGCCAGTGTCCTTGTGGTGCAATGAGCATGGCGAGGTGATGAGCTGATTGCTGTGGCAGAAATGATTGGAGAGGAGTGCTCACTAAAATGCCGGATGCTACACAGACAAGAAATGTTCAAGATATGAGCTTAGAGAAGTATGCAGATCCTGTTCGCAGCTGCCCGTCAGTACAGTCCTGCACATGCGGTCGGAGAAATATAGACATTGAAATAGTTCCTTCAGGAGGAATAGTGGTGGTAAGTTGGTAGGCAACGTGGTAGAACGTTTTATGATTGACAATTGTGAGACTTTCCGGTCAGGCTCCGGATGACATTCATAACTAGTCTTAGGTGCCTACTTTCACAAAAGTTTGGCAATGTATATACGTACCAAAAGCTGAGATGAGTCAACTTCATCCCAACCGCCCACCGTCATACAGCACGATGAGTACTACACGCCATACGCTCTGTAGAGATCAGAAAATAAAGCAAATGAATCAATACCTCCAAAACCCAACCGTCCTACACCAAGCCAGCTCCCACTGAGTAAACTCCGCCAAAAGATGCTGTCACTCCCAAAACAGGCAATCCCCAAGCCTCAAAACCAGGAGCGTGGCTAAACTGCTCCAAAAACAGTATCCCGCCATGCAACCCACCCGCTCCTCATCATCCATCTCCCCAGCCTCCAATCTTCCACCCAATCCCAATCCCAACCTCAACTCCCCTCACATCCACACCTCACACAATTCGTGCTCGCCACCCAGCTAAGCAGCGTGGCTCCAGTGACCACGCATTCTCCACGCACTCGCCATGCAGAGCCCGGTGGACACGACGGATTAGGAAAATCGCGCGGGGCCTTGGTAATGTAGTGGCACGCTGTCCAAGACAGAAGAGTTTTATCTCGCGTGCGGTGTGGACGTGGAGAAATGTGTGGGTGCTGGGCTGAATACACAAATTAGGAGAGAACGCCTGGAGACCCATTTGGGATTGATGTAAGCTTATGCAGCTGCTTGTTTTTGGATGAACTTCGTCGGTGTGCATGGTTGGAGAGTCTGGGCGGAGAGTGGACTTTCTCGTCTTCTCTCGCTCTACCTTGTTTACAAAGAGACGTGCGATTTGAATGGGTGTGACTGAAGGATTGTAATATGGTCCTTAAATGTTGTATGCGAAGAGACCCGGTCTAAGATGGTATGATATCACCTCTTAGTTGCCAAATTTCGACTGGTACTACATAGCTTTGATAGTGTTTCATTCCCTCCAGCAATTTTTAAAGCATGACCGTTACCCGTCCATCAATATCCCAAAAGCAACGACATTATGTCAAATACAACGCCATCCACATCCGGAACGCTACACCAATCATCCCAAACCCACAATCCCGCTGTACAACAACACATTACCTCAGTACAACCCCAAAGAAACACCCCCACGCCCAAAACGGAATCCCAACGTATTGCCTAGTGTAACACATCTTTCCCTTCAGCGCACCGCAATATGACATGATTTTCAGGGAAGTCCGACTCCAGCTTGTCCGCCACCAGTCAGTCGCCATGCATACACATGTACATGTGTAATGCGGCGTTCATGCGCATTCAGTAGCACGACATGTAATGAACGATTCCATAGGTAGAGAACCGAACGCGGGGGATTGGAAACGGTGACACGGCGTTCGTAAATCTAGTCGACCGGTCGGAATTGAAGCGGTAACTTGGTGCGGGCGATGATTAAAATGGAGGTTAAGCATACGTGACGCAAATGTCACGAACGTGAAGAGACAGTGCTTGGATCCGAGTGCGCTGTTTTCCGCGCTTTTTACCTATCGGCTCTTTGACAATTAAGCTACCAGCAATCAAGGACGCAGTAGTCGCAGTACCACAGTTCGACTCGATACAATTCGCAGGCATCTCTTCTCCACGACATGGAATATACAAATAGGGAATGGAGAAAAACGAATTGAGATTCTCTGTACATACATGCACATGAGCAGTTTGGTTCTGGAAGCCTCACATAAATGGTCCAAATAAACAGTCAACTCTCCGTTCAAACCAAACCATAGTTTCCACGCCCTCACATAGACACAATCGCGATTACCCCAAATAAAGCAAGCGAGACGAACAGCAGGCCAGGGCCAGGGCTTGCCAGCATACGAGCCTCGTGATCCTCAAGTCCTCTATCACTCACAACGCCAAGACAGGTTCTACCTGCGAACCACCCAAACTACCCTCCTCCCCATCTACCTCAATTCTCGCCAAATGAGCATGCTCTCGCCCATTCACTACAAATCAAACCCCTCCTCCCCTCATTCGCGGAAAGATTGCCCCTCATCTTAACCACTTCGACAGACGAAAGCGCCTTGGCACCCAATCTATCCGATCTACAATACACACCCACACCACCCAACTAAATTTCAGGAACAGGAAACCGGGTCCAGATTTCCTCATATCGATATCCATGTATGTCCAAGCGCACCGCATCCCAATTGTTACAAGAATAGCAACTTAGCTTTCTCTGGTCTGGTTCGTTTTTCGATACGATGCGGAAGTTTAACTGTATGCAGTCAATATAACATAGCCGTAGATAGAATGTATAGATGGGAGATGGTGGTGGGGGTTGCGTAGGGGGTTTCAACATTTTACGCCGTATAGATAGGAGTTCACTTTGACGAGAGATAGATACAGTGAATATTGGATCAAACGAATAAACAGCCTCTTTTTCGATTTCTCGTTTTGGTCCATTCTCCCTTCTCGCTTCTACCCCAGATTTTTCTACTGTTCCTGTTCCTGTTCCTGCCTCGCTCGGTTGGATATTTTGCATCCCCCTCGCCTCCTCCCCCACTTTATCAAATCGTCCCTGGATATATGAACATCCGTTTCGACTTAATCCCTGTACTATACCGTATACGCACACAATAAACCTCCCATCACGTTTCCAAACAGGGCAATTAAAAAGGAAAAAAAAAAGAAAGGAAACGGTAAAGCAAAGACCCAAAACCAAACTTTTCGTCTCTTCCCTTGCTTGGCCACCAAATTACCCGCCCCTCACTCACCCCTCTAAAAATGTTTCGCTGACCCACGGCGCTGGACTTGATGAATAAAAGAGCGAACAAAACAAACTCGGTTGTTCGGTTCGGGTCTGGATTCTGGCTATTCGGAAGGAGGGGAGGGGATGGGGATAAAGTCGTCGGTGCCGGCTCGGTAGAACACATAAGTCAAACAAAAATCGAAGCGGCAGTGTTTAGCAACAGCTATTGTAGCGAGCGAGCAACTGGCATAAGCCAAACATTAAAGAAACACCAATACAGGCGACAAAAAAAATTTCCGGAGCATGGATATGAGGTTGTAAGTTTACTTTCACATGTTGAGGATGACTTTTACATGGTACTTTTTGACATTTAGTCAGATGAGATAATGAATGACATGTGATGCTTTCTCAAACCTTCTTGCCCCTATCCATCTATTGACCGCCGGAAAAGGATTATGGTCAATGGGAAATGGCAGCGATTACCCTGGCATACGGGAAGGATATCTGAGTGGCTGCTCCTGCGGTAATGTTTACGAATGTTTCAAGCAAGGGCCGAGGACAGAATATTCTCTATCGTATTTGCGCGCCGGAGAAATGAGGTTGAATGAGAAACAATAGATAGTAGTACTGCTTCCGCTCGCTCACCAGGCGTGTTGCGTTGGGTTAATCCTGGACGCGGGCGCCTGGGCTGGGCTATAAAAGCTGTAATAATAATTGTTTAGGGGCGAGTATCGATGTTGAGCAGACCCAGGAGCGCCCGGGAATGCATTGGGTCGCTTGCGCGTCTTGGTATTAAGTATCTGTTTAAGGATGTGTTTGTCAAGCGTCGAGTAGACAGCATGATTTAGAAACAGCAGGAAGGTTAGGGCCAATATTAGTCGCGTGCGCGTCTTGACGAATGAAATGAGAATTATGATAATGATAAGATTATTTAAGAGACAATGAAAATAGACGAAAGGGGTCGAGCAGATGGAGGTGAGAATGTGGGATGTTTGAGCAAAATTTCAGGCGTCATTTGCTATGCGCGGAATTGAGTGAATGGGTATCCCTTTGGGTGCATGTCTGGGTCACACGCTGTTTTGCCCAGGAGCGGGCAGGTGGGTTTGGTCTGGGTTTTGTGTCCTGAGGCGGCTCTGCTACCTAGGCAGTCTGGAAGGCGGAGGAGCGGTCTGTATAGAGTGAACTGGTGCAGGTAGGTGTTTGGAGTCTAGGATTGTGTCCGGATGGCGCGTATGGGAAGTGTGACGGAACCCAGAATGCGTACTCTTGCTGTAAGCATCTGGGCAGGTGCCGAACGGGGGCAGTGGCGGTAGGTTTTATCAAGAGTGCAGGCAGAGGCGAAAAAGCAAAGCAAACGCAGGGCCTGGAAACGGTGCCTGGGAGGAACCGGCAGAAGGGTAATCTATGCTGCAGGTATGCGGGAAGGGTGATGGGTTGAGCGAGAGAATTTCGCCATGCGAGCTAGGGTTTGTCAATGATTCCCAACAGGGAGGAGGTGGAGGGTGGAGGGCGGAGGGCGGTTACGGGCAGATGAAAATGGTGATTAGCGGCGGGAGACGCAAAAGGGAAAGAGCTAAGCGCCGTGACAGGCGAGGGAAGGTGCTTGGGAGTGAAATGCCAACCACGTGGAAGCAATGACCTGGCCAGCACTGGCTCACTGGCTCAGGCACCAGCTCAGGCACTGGCTCAGGTACAAAGCGAGCGAGCATCAGCACGGCAAAATACAGTACAGTCATGGCAAAAAAAGACGAGACGGAAAAGAATGGCGCTCGGATGGTGTTTGCCGGGGTGTGGGTTGTACATACAGTAGCTTGTATGGTCGACACGGTTTGGGAGAACAGTAAGTGATAGTCTAGGCAGTCTGTACGGAACAGCCAGTACTAGTCGCGGCCTGTTACGAACAAAGTACGTACAGTACTAGTATGTACTTACCGCAGACGAACGACCCTAGCGCACTTCTTTATCTCAATCAGCGGCGAACCGGTAGTGATGAGCGATGGGATTCCGCGGTGCAGCAAATCACTCCAATGCATGCCAATCAGGGTTCCGCTGAGTTGGGTCAACGGCGAGGAGGAGGAGGAGGAGTAGAGGGGGCTAGCGCTGCAGATGGCGTTGGTCTTCATTTCGCCAGTGGGCGACAGATAACTGCTTTGGGTACGGACGGGTACAGCATCGATGAACAGGAGAGCGTCTTCTCGTTCGCATTGTGATTGCCTGCTGGAAATTTTGGGGCCTGTTGCAGAGCCGCAGCGAAGAGAAAAATGATTGGCGCGCAGTTGCAGGCAGGGGGGCAGGAGTTCGCCGGAGCGGGCGACCGTGTTGAGCGCTGAAACGACAGGCTGGGCGATTGGCAGTCCGCCAATCTGAGCAACAGGGAGGCCGCAGGACCGTGGCGGTGTTTCGAACCGCTTTGGGCGTCATCAGACTGCAAGTGCATGGCGGTGTTCCGTCATGCGAATGCGACGACGAATCGACGAATGACGGATGCAAAAGGGGAAGCATTAATTGTAAAGAGGACAAAAAAAAAGGGACCGCCAGAAAGACAGCAAGAAAAGAGCCAGCAAAGAAGTAGTAGAGACAAGCAAAGGAACAGTAAGTGAAACACTGGGAGACTTGCCTAGCGCCTGCGGGGCAGCTGATTGGGCAGGCGCGGGGCGACGGCCGCTATTGGCAATGGCGAGCAACAGGCGATGCATGTACCCGCGGCCCTATCACGGTGAAGGTTGCAACGCAGCTGAGCGCCCAGCGGGGAACAAGCAGTATTGACTGTGGTGTTCGGAGAGCGGCGGACATTGGACATTGGACATTGAGTGCTGTCAGTCTGCGAGGGCAAGAACAAAAAATTATGCGCGGCGGCGGCGTCGGTGGATGACGGCGGCTGAGTAGGTGCTGACACTGGACAGTCAATGAATGTGTCTATACTGCACTTTCAGTATAGCGAGAAGTAGACGGCGATTTGCAGAATGACGGATGGGGCATTATCCTCGACGCAAAGCAGGAAAACGGGCCCGCGCATTCGAAACAGTGGTTGGTTGTGGCGCGCATGCTGGAGCGTGAACGGCCTAGGCTGTCCTCAGGCTGCTTCGTGCTGTGCTGGTGGTGCCAGCGCTCAGTAGTGCGTCGCCGGCGCATGATTGTCTGGTCGGCCCCAGCCAAACAGATGTACTGAATATGGACGTGGATAACGCTCTGCTGGCAGTAGCAGTGGCAGTAGCAGTAGCAGTGGTTCTTTGGTCCCTTGGTTTGGCTGGGCCAGTCAACCACCAACCAGCATTCTGGAATTCAGTACGTACTGTGTGTACTGCTCATACTCTGTGCTGTTACGTTAGTCGACCAGCATGATTGCGAAAGAAAGCAGCAAAGAAGCACCGCCAAATCACGAACACTCACCCCTGGCCAGCCCCATCCCATCCCATGCCGTGGGCTTTCTAGGATGGCGGCCATGCCCTCGTCGTCCTGCGCTCACTCTCAAACCGCCTTACCCCTTCGCTCAAACCCCCGGGCCCGCTGTGCAAACACACCGTCGAACCGTCGCAGGTTTCCCTGCCACTCAAACCGCACGCAAAGCGCCGAGTCCGTGCCTTGCCATTTTTATCCTGCACATCCACTTCGCTCTCACACAGCACACACACCACCCGTCGGCCACAGGCCCTGTCGTCCCAGCATCCCAGCCAGACATCCCAGCTCTCATCCAAGCCCAGCTCATCCCAGCTCATCCCATCCCTCCCATCCCAGTCCCCGTCCCCAGTCACCCACTGAGAGCACAGTCTACACTACAGCCTCCCAGCCAGTCCCAGGCCAACCGAAACCCTACCCTACCTTACCAGTGCGCCTGCACTGCCAAATCCTCCTCCTTTCCCTTCTGCGCTTCCCATTCCCAGCCCTGAGCCTCGACTATCTACGGCCGGTCGCGCGCCATCTCTCTTACACTCCTTCACCGTCGCCTTCACCTTCACCTCACCACCACCACGCTTCCTCCCTTCTTCTCTCTCTCTCTCTTCTCCCCGTCCCGGCCTCACGCTCCTCTCTTTCTCCCCCCTCCTCACCTCAATCCTCCCGACCCGCAGCCCGTGTTTTGCCTGTGCCCCACTCTGCGCGCTGTCCTCGCCCTCTACCAAAGATCGCCAGGCCCCGTCGCTTTTCGCTTCTGTTACACCTGCCTCTAATCGTCCCTAGCTGAGCCCATCCTTCGACACATAGTGTAGCGGACTTTGCCCAAGCCGCCTGCGACACTCCTGCTCATCTACTCATCGCCCTGCCTGCCTCGTCGCCCTCGTTACCGAGCCCGCTCAGGACACACTACCGCAGCACCATGACCACCGCTGTCGCCTCCCCCCCGGTCCCCGCACAGCATCCACCCTCCAACCCCCAGTCAGATGCCGTGGGTTCTTCAAGAACATATGCCGCCATTGCGCCCTCGGTCTCTTCTCCTCCTCACATCGTGACGCCCAACTCCAAGTCCTCAAAGCTGGTTGCCGACAATGCTTCACCTACCTCCTCCAGTGATAGCTCCAACCATCTCCAGAGACAGGAGGGCAAGCGGTCACCTCTTTCGTACGTCTTCTACCTTCTCGCCCTCGGCGATGTCTTCTTCTTTGTCTTCTTACCATCCCCAACCTCCCTCTCCTTCCCTCTCTCCTACCTCTATGTCCCCTCCCGCTGCTACCTACTCCTCCACCGCTGCTGCTACCCCAAGCAATAAACAACGAACGACTCCTCGACCTTTCTCTCAAGATGGTACACCCTCTTCTAACCGCAAATCTTCTGCGAGCAGGTCGCGCGCTCCTCCAAAAATAGTCGTCAAGAAGGAGCCTTCGTCTCCCGATATTACCACTACCCGTCACCGTCCCCGACGCCTCGACCTATCTAACAACCACAACATCGTCCACTCCTCGGGTGCTCTAACCGCCCGGCCCTCAGGCCCTATGAGCTCAAAGGACAGTGCCAGCCTTCACGATGTTGGCCTCGCCTGTCTGTCACCCGGTTTCCACACCCAAGATCCCGCCATGCGTGAACAGCTCCAGCGAAGTATGGATGTAAGAGAGAGACAAAGACAAATCATTGAAGCACGCCAGAAGCATGGCAAGGGCGGTCCCAGTACTGTAGATGACGATAGCAACCGTGGCGAGGCGTCTTTAGGTCGCTCACAGTCTGGCCGAAGGAAGGGTCCTCCCCCAGGTCTCTCTATTGCTCCTCCCTCTCACCAGCAGTTTGCCAATGAGCGCGTCATTCAATCCGCTCCCATTAATCAATCATTTACGGGCCTACGTAACAACGCTCCACCATCCCGCCAGCTCGCTAATGGACCCTCAAATCTGTCTCAAACTTCGCACATTCACCACGTGCCTGCACATCAGACAAACAACCGCCTTCCTCCCATCTCAGATGTCTTCCCAGAGCCACTGGGCACCGCTAGGGGTCATCATCATAGTAGCCCGGGTCATTCTTCTCACTCAAATCACCCGCCGCCACTCCCCTCGCCTGGCTTCCAGCACACTCAGCAGCAACAGCAGGCCCCGCAGACTTCCCGACCCCGCGAGTACAAGTCTGCCGAAGAGGCTGTCCAGTCTTTGTCGGGCGGCCGCGAAGATCTTCTGCCCCGAATCGTCCACTACGGTGGTCATCAGCCCCCTACCCCACCCTCGCCCATGCCCAACAAGAACGGTTCTTCCGCATATGCTTCCAACGCAGATCTCCACCGCAGCGGAAGCTCAAGACGGCGTGGCCGAGAGGAGTACGAGCGAGATATGGGGACCCCACCACTGGGACGTCAGCAGCCCCGAGCCGGACCCTTTGGCGAGGGTCGCGATTCGCCCGATACTCAACGAAAGAAGAAGGAAGAATTTATTCAGCTTTGCTCAAGAGCATGGGACCTTTTCCACTCGTAGTTCGTTTCTTCCTTATTGTCGGTCGGCATACTCTCGATATTTGTTGCAAATTTATATCCACCTGATATTCCGATGGATCGCAAACGGCGTACTTTACGGAGTTGGAGGACGGTTGTTGATTATATTGAAATGTCCATGTGACATGGCTCTCGCTATGCGTTTATTATGTCCCATTTACTTTTCTTATCTTCTTTACATTACGGGTTTTTTTGTTGGGGATCTATTGCCTTTGGTTTGTGCAAAGCCCCATCCCGTATTATTCTCACAGCCACGTTTTGCAACTCTTTATTCTCGCAATATTCGGCACGCGCGCACCTTATTTCCTACATCACCCTCTGAAAAGCGCCGGCAACTCTAATAGGGCACGCAAGGATATTCTTTACAGATTCCCCACAATTTTCTCTTACCATTCTTAAACTTCTATTCTTACTTCTCTTACGTTCATACCACCCAAACGGAGACGAAAGGCTTGGAAGGAATGCTTTGATTTTTCCTACGTTGATCACGGCGTCATGATGCAGCGGTATGTGTTTGGATTCACCAGTTCGGGGATCCTGAAACATGCTGGGTCTCATGCTATCTATGGAAACGCTTTTGTATCACATTTTTCTTACTATCTTACCTTTCATGGTTGAACGGGTTGGGATGCTTGTCTATATTCGAACCCTATTTTTCTTAACAGGGGAGCGTCTATTGTGTTTTGTTTCTTTTGTTTGTTTATTTCTACTATGGGTCTGGGGAAGAGAGATAAGGGGGTTGAACTGGGAAATATGGTATGGGACGGTGGTTTTCTAGGAGCAGGGCTGTGGATGTGGATCGAACTGATGGAATGGGATGGATGATAGGAAAGAGGTGTCGGTGGGCGCCGCAACGACCCCGGCTTTATAACAACAACTTCTTTGGTTTCTACTGATTTCAATCTTGCCGTGTGTATATTTGGATACAGTGAATTTGGTGACAGTTGCTGAACCTCTACATGTCAAAGAGCGAACTATATTCAAGATATCTATAATGAATGCCCATGGCATATAGCTCCTTATGATAGTCCAGGAACTGTCCACCTGCCCTCAACCGCGACCAGCGCGCGCTTAACACTATACAATGACTCCCTAACCCGACTATCCTTGACATGAAATAGGAAATCCTCATTATTACACCTTTCGTGATCTGCATATAAGATATTCAATGATGTGCAATGAGTTTGGCTGCCTGAAATGACACACGATGCCTTACAAGGCATTGTAGAATAAGGATAGACAGAGACAGCCAAATCAGCCGATAGCAGCACACAAACATTGACAAGATAGACACTTCGAAACGCGATGAAGTAAGAATGCGGATGCGGATGCGGATGCGGATGCCAATGGATGGGTTGGCAGATGCAGGGCGTGTCACGGGATCGACAAAGATGTTGGGGCGGGCAGCGGGGACAGGGATATGTTAATGTGCTTGAAACGAAAGAGAAAAAATTGTTGGTTGGGGATTGGGGATTGGCAAATGCGTGCATGTGATCTACAGGCTGCTTATGGATCTTACGGTGAACTGTAGATACTTACTTGGCTGTACTTTGTGTTTTCCTGCTGTCCGTTCGTTTCAGTCATAGTTTCTCTTTTCGCTTTTCATTTTCCTTGGTACCAACGAGCTAGCAGAGCAGAGCAGTGCAATGCAAGCACACGTGCAGAAATTAAACTAGACAAAAGACATACGACGACGCCTACGACGAATACGCCGACTTCGACTTTAACACGATTCATGATACCTTAGTACTACTGCATCACTTGATGACATTTTTTCGACACTAGCACAGCCGGGTAGGAAGCTTGGACGGTGACGGGCACGGGATGGGATGAGATCTTTTTTCCACCGAGCAAGTCTGAAACATGGCGCTAGTTTAGCTTGGAACGTCAACGTGTCTTTGGATAGGCGGGCACCAGCCATTCATTATTTTTTTTTGTACAGTACATGCGGAACGGAGGAATTTTCTCTCTTGGGTGATATGTGCTGGTGCGGGTATGAGGCGGAAGAAGGAGTGAGTCATTATGTTAAGGATAACATGGGGGTTATCCTGGGAGCTGGTGGACTGACTACCTTGTACGAGACACACGGGGGAGAGAGAGAGGTGATGGAAATGTGTACTGGTACTGTACTACACTGAATTGTGTGCCACTGAAGCGAAGCAAATTAAAATCTAGCTTCCCTTCACTACTTTAGCTCCACATGCACAGCACACGCAGAAAAGAAAAGCCACGCGACATCGACATGGGCAAGGACATGGCAACTCCCGCAAACAAAGAAAAAAAAAACTACTCCCCTAAGTACTTTAAACACTAGCACTAGGCAGCCTAGATTGCCGCGCTTGTGAATACAGTGCATACCTTCCGTCTTCCTTCTCCTCGAGGCATTCCTCCCGTTACCATTGAACTAAACAGGAAGCTAACCCATCGCCCTATTATTCTATCTGTGACTTGGGGTATATCCTCGCTTGCTTGTGAAATATGTGCCGTGCGGGCGTGATTTGAGGTTTTTTTCGTTTTCCCCGTGTCTGTTTCGTTTCACGAGATGGATACTTTCATTTTGTTTGTGTGCCGAATTGTCCGTTTTGACGAGATTGGGGAGGGCAAACTCACGCCGGGACGGAAAGCATGTTAATGAAGGGGTTATTGGCTTTGTTTAGAGAGGCTTTTTGGTGTGGTGTGGTGTACGGCGGTTTTGGAGGTTTTGCGCGATGAGCGACAATGGATTGAAGAGGAGTATGACTTGAGGCGTTGTTAAGGGTGGAGCGGCGTACTGCTGCTACCGCTAACTGCTACGACGGTCTCGTGGGCTGGACTTATCGCGACGCGGCGTCTCTGCGTGGTCGACCACATAGGTGGGTTAGGTTTCGTTGAGAGTCGAGTGACTCGCTATCCGTGTGTGTGGTCGGTTGACTGGGTTGAAACTTGCTCATTATGCCCACTGTATACACTACAAGCCGCAATACTAGACTAAACAACGGGGAGTACGCCTGTACGACAAGTTCTATCTAGACCCTGCATTGGGAACTCGCCTTGGGGCTAGGCCAGCCTGGTCTGTGTAGCTAAGTACAACGGCGTGCGTATACGCATACGTAGGGGTGCCTGTGTAGCTATCTACGTGTGATAGTGGAGTCTTGGACACAGTCATTTGCCTCCGGACGGAGTGCATTGCGCTGGCATACAGACACAAGTGCCGGACAATGTTAAGAAAGTCGGAATGCAAAGTGTGGTACGGCAGTAATGATTGCCTCAGGGGTAGGCACTGGATTTATGGTTGTTTGGCGCAGGCGACGATTGCTGTGCTGATCATCTCTTTCCAGAAACATGAACATTTTAGGGCTACCCATGTCATGATGTCTCTCTATCTGCAGTCGTACATGCTAGTACAGTACAGTAGGTAGACCGGTGGGAACGGGATCCCCTATTGTGGGGCCCTGCGTGGACAACAAAGGATGTTCCTTCTAGGTACTTTGCTCCGTCCGATAATAGCTACTTTGTAGGACTCTGCGTCTGTTTGCGTTTTGGTTCTCGTTTCGATCTCCGCTGACGGTTCGGGATTGATTTGATGTGGCTGTCAGGGTGCATGCTGTGCGGCCACATGGTGCTGCTCCACATGATCTCCATTTTTCCCCTTGTCTCTACCACCGTTTCTGGCATCATAAAGCATTGAACACCGCTGGTACACTAGCCCCTGGGTATACGTATAGATATACGTAGTACCGTAGGTGGCACACGTCGGACATTGTTTCGCATCAGCATGGACGCCTTTTCTTTTCTACTCGCACCGCCACAAAAATTCAATATTTGCATAGCCAGAACAAATTTGCCTCGGAAGAGACGCTTTTGTTTCGCTTTTGGTCATAGTTTAATATATGCAATGTCGCACGCTTCGAAGCCCGTCGCTCGGGAAGAAAGACTGTACAGTATGGTACACTTGGGGGCTAGGGGGCGCCTGTCGGGCCTCGCTCACCTAAGGCGGGACTCAGTTCTGACATGTGTATCCAAGACACCGTACCATATCTGGGGGTTTTCTGCACACGCCCCTCGTATTCTCGCTGTTGAAGGAAACACGGGTTATAGGTAAACGGCGTATTTGTTTGGCGATATGAATAGGGAGGCAGTTTTGCGAAATCGTTTCGTTTCTGTGCTAGGTAGATTAATTGAAAAGGCTTGGATAGATAATGCCAGGGCTGGCCTATTTCTCACGCGAATTTCGTATAATCTGAATCAAATAGAGCCAATGTAGGGCATTGAATGCTGTAGGATTCAAGTCAGGTGCCATAGATTGCATTCGGAGTCTGATTCAAAGACCGCAGAAGTGCCACTGTGTCTTACTCCAAAAATCATAGACTCCAAAACCAAGTCGGTGTGAGATTGTAGAACGATGTCGCTTAACGGGTCAGGTCTCGGCGCCCTTTTTTCCTTCCCTGTTGATTTTTCCAGGTGCCTGGGCTGAGTTCTCGGGTAGGAACTTGATCATTCCAGAAAATTGGTAGCTTATGGTTGTTTGGGGCCGTCAGACTATTGGCAGCGTGTTGGCGCCGGGGTTCGTCGGGGAACAACGATAGGTAGCAGTCCAAGCACAGCATCTTATTGGTAAACAAGGTAAAGCATTCAATATTTCATGCAAGTACGCTAGCTGAGTAAGTACAGAGGATCGATGATTTATTCTCCGAAGGACTATCGTCTATGTACATGCACACATACCTTATCCGCAGTGTTCTAGAAAATGTGCTGCATAGGGCGTAACATTCCACTGGTATCTGGTCGCGTAAAACTAGGACTAGTTGTGCTCCGTGACTCTTACTCAATCTTCAGTCGCAGGTGTAGTTGTAAGGGTCCTATTCGCAGTGTAAGCCCAGGACCTTTGCCATGTCTAGATTTCCAAGCTGCACGGCCTTATCGACAAGATCCTTTGACGCCTTAACTCCATGCCTGACGAGGAATCGTGCCATCGATTCCAATCCCTGCTCTACTGCAATCCGCAGGGCCGTACCTCCGCTCTCGGGCGTGTCTATTTCAGCGCCGTGGTCAAGCAGATACTGACACAGCCTCTCGTGCTCCATTAAGACAGCTTCAATGATAAGCGGCTCAGGCTCTCTAACCCAGGCAAATTTCACAAGGGGCCGTGGCTTCGATATAACCTCAGCTCCATGATCGACTAACATCTTGACAATGTCAAAACGGCCTAGCCTCACGGCTTGTAATAATACATCATCATCCGTAGCATTAGGATCGGCCCCACGTTCCAGTAGCAACTTCACAATCTGGTCGTTACCACCTTTTACAGCTCGACGAAGTGGGTTCCAAGGTTGTCGAGGTTCGTAGTACTGAGTTTTCATGTCTGTAGTAGCATAGCCACTTGTCTGTTTCCTATTGAGGGGCGCGCGCTTGACCTGAAGTATCGCTCCATGGTCAAGGAGCCAAGTAACAACGTCGACTCGTTGGGGATGGCATGCTGCTACGTCGTCTAATAGTTCGTCGACGTCAAGGTTTCCAAAATGAAGTGGGTAGCTACTAGTACTTCTGTCTTCAAAATATGTGTATAGGCGTGAGGCAAAGTCGGCTGTAGGGCTTCTAAGAACTCCAGATAATAAATGTGATTCAACTCCAGCAAGAGTCGAGAAGAAATTTAGGGGACCCCATCGAGGCTCCATTATGAACTGGACAGCGTTAAAGTGACCTCCGATGACTGCACCTTGCATTGCTTGTTCCCGCATGATATCTCGAGGTATAAAAGTTTTCGCTGAGAAGAGCAACTCTAGAATTTCGAGGTTGCCTACTTGGCCAGCGAGTTTGATCGGATTGGCCCACAAATCGTATGCGGAAGTTGAACAATTCAACAGGTTCCGTGGTGTATCCGAGGCTTCTAAAATTCTTTGGACAACCGGTATACAGCTGTTGATAATTGCAGCCTGCAGCAGATATCTCGGAGTATTCTTCTTATCCCATTTGAAAATCATGTTAGGAAAAAGCCTCTGTGGTCGGTAACACATTGCCTCCACGTATTGACGTCTCAGGGTGATGTTCTCCTCGGACATGCTCTCACAAAGAGCATCAGCCATTTGGCTGACGACCTCAAGGCGTCCTTCCAGGGCCCGTCGACTGTGACTGATTCTTTGGGTGAGATACCAGTGCCAGAACGGAAATCGTGCGGTTCGCATCCCTTCTCTCACTTTGCCTTGATCGATGAATTCTTCCAGGGCGACAGTTTCAGCCAGGGCTTGAGTTACCTCTTGACAGAAAA
The DNA here is from genome assembly GCA_028476805.1 of Acrocalymma vagum. Lineage (NCBI taxonomy): Eukaryota > Fungi > Ascomycota > Dothideomycetes > Pleosporales > Acrocalymmaceae > Acrocalymma > Acrocalymma vagum. Next base: position 202,639 of record JAQGEP010000030.1, read on the forward strand.
GGCCTATAATACGTTAACCGACCATTACGGAAGACTGTGGTGGCTGAAATATCAATGAAGATATTTTCCTACAAGACGCTCTCGACGAATAGCTACCGACTAGGGAAAGGTAAACCTACGATTCACAAGTCTAAGTCTAACCCCGCGCTTGACCCCGCGAACATTGATTGCATGAACAAGGACTTCGCGCACGATCTCTGCAGGAAGATCCAGTAGTTCCACCATGCTGAAAAGGTTTGCCGAGAGTAGTCATTCGATCGGAGGAGTTGTCCAGAACTGCGTTCAAGTGTGGAGAACGAGGCAGGGGAAATTGTCATTTTAAACCCGTTTTGGCTTGGCGTTATTTGGCCCCCAGACCCAGACGCACTATTTTCAATTTCTATTTTGATCGACTGGGACTATGAAAGTGGAAGTCAAAAGACAGTCAAAAGAGGTGATGAGGGTACGATTCAAAGATAATATCGCCTCAGACCCTGTGGGAAAATTTTGCGAGTCCACCTGTCTTTCAGGACAAGAATGAATATTCAGATAAGTTTGCATCAATAGAATTATATTGCATAACTGAACGTAGTCGGTGTGAAAGTGTCAGATATTACGTGGCAAAGCTGCAAAATTTCCGGAAACAGTACTTGAGCATGTCTCTTTACATAATATACCTTGGAAGGTGGATTTTGAGTGAATAGGCGCCTCGAGTTTATCAGAGCCCTGGGCAAGGTTGGTTGAAACGTCCTTCTAGAGGCTGGAGAAAGTCACCTCTTGCCATATATAACTCACTATTGACAGTGGCTTGAGGTCGCAACTTGTGCGAAGGAAGTAAGCAACCGTAAATTTACCCTTACTGGCAAGCTGATTGACATAGCCACTCCCAGCAACGGACTGACTGTTCATTTCTTGTGCATTTGGGCACTGTAATGTAGAATGCCACTTGAAATTCTGGGGCAATATGTTGGTTTGTAGGTTGGTTTGTGAAGTCGTATAATTATAGAAGGGCTCCCAAACAGCAAGCCTGCCACCTGAAGGGAGACTTACATCCCAGTTGGGTCCTGGCCGCGAGCGGGGCGTCATCTGGGCTCTCGTTTGCTCACTACTCCATTCACCGTGCAAACCTCAGACCAGACCCAAAGGCCAAAGAGCATGGTCTACTATTTATGTTGTTTGATCAGATTGTAACATCAGGGGCGTGCCAAACAAAGGGCAGGAATCACAATTCATCATTATCTAGAGGCTTCCCATGAAGGGCTTAATTATTACTCTAGTGAGTTCAAAATGATATTACAATGGAGTGAGGGGTATGCCAAGTTGGAAAGCCACATGTGCCACCTATAATACCTTGTACCCAAGAAACAAAGAAAAGTCCTGAAAGGAATAAAGTTAAGCAAAATAGCCTAACTGGATAGTCAAGCCTGTGTCTTGAGAGGATCGGACCCCATCTACACCATCAACTTGTACTTGTAGAATGGAAGCCTGAAACCGAAAATCATTCCAAAATCAAAGCCGCCAGAGAGTCAGACCTAGGGTCGCTTTTGCCATAGAAAAGGTTTCGCGATTCCTCCTCAATCATCTTTGATCAAGATAGTCGATCCAGGGAAGTCTTTCTCCCAAGTTGTCGTAGGCCTCGCGACCGCCATGTTTGTTCCCATGCCGTCCGTCACAGTGCCACGGAAATAGTAGAAGTCGGGGAAGAGGTGGCCGTTCCAATCTTTCTTTTCAGGCTGTGCCGTTTTCTCAGTAGGCGAGAAAGCCAAAACCTTGATATTAGATCCCCTTTCCGCTAGGTATCGCATGATGCTATCAGCCGTTGCTTGGAAGACATTGCGGAATTCGCCTTTGTTGACCTTCGCAAGGTATCCTCGCACCCACCCATTACCACGTTGACCATCGTAGGCGTCAGAATACGATTTTGGGTTTGTGAGGCGAACGGTGTGCAAAGAACGCAGTTGGGCGATAGAGGCAAGGGCAACTTCGAATTTGGTTGGTTTGCTTTTTCGAGTAGGAAATGACCCCACAAGGTCTTGATCAGAGCCCTTCATGTCTCCAACATGGAGCTCGTAGAGATTCAGGCAGAGTTGTTCGATGTGAGGGCATCCAGTCGTAATTTGGTGTATATCCTCTGCGCTGAAACACTTAACTGGCCCCCGTCGATTGATACGATCGTTGACGATACAGAGATATTTCAATGTCCGACCATGGCGTATGATGGCCTGGACGTCGAACGTGGGTGCATTCATAAAGACAATATGGAGTTTTTGTAGACCATAGAAGCTATCCAGTAGAGCTTGAATGCAATTAAACGTCGTCTGGGGGGACATCGAAAGTGGCTGAACTATAGTGAGCGAGGAGAGCAACGGGATATTGATTCTAAACTCGAATATCGACAGCCTCTGGACTAGGTGGTGCGCTTCGGAGCAGTTACGAAGTGCGAGCTCTGTCAAAGCCGACATATCAATCCGTCGGCACATCGAGTTTAGATTTGCAGATATAACGAGATTTTTGAGACTCAAGCTCGATAGCTCTGGGCTCTGTTTCTGCATCGCGGTACCGGAATCGACATCGCCGCTCGGTTCGAGGACGCTGGAGCTTGGGACTTGACGCTGGGTAATATTATCCACAGTAACGGATTTCAAAGATGCACAATGGAATATCAGTGCTTGAACTGCACTGGTGCTAACATCGCCAGTTATGCTGATGGATAAGTTTGTCAACTTTGAGAAGCAACCTGGGATCGTTCCGTGACGAGAGGCATTTCCCGCATATTCCACACCCTCCCCCGATCCCCAGATCCCAAGCACCTCGAGCTTTGGAAATATCCGGAGAATGGCGGAAAAGGTGGACCTTTTGTGATGTTGATCACTCTCAAATCCTCGAAGTTGGCCTGCTTTGATCGCAAGTAAAAGCTCCGATAGCCTCTCTTCAGTCTTTGGGACATTTTTGGAACCACGAATTTGGAGGTACCGAAGATATTTGAGGATGTTTGACATAGGAGAAACAAGGATATCGAACTGTTTCTCATTGGCAGTAAGAGGGGTGGAGAATTTGTGCCAGAGAATAGGCAATACAACATCTTTCCAGGCGCGATTGACCAGAGATAGGTTCTTTAGGTGAGCAGTCGAGCGGAGTAAGTAGACGATTTCCTGCTTGATCTCTGTAGGAAGATTGGCAGTGAGATCTCGCGCAGTCGGTGGTAAAGGTGGTACGCCTGCTCGAACCACCTTGCGCTCCTTCTTTGCCTTGTTCGCCATTTTGGCGTGAGACGATGAAGGGTTGGTGGAGTTGTTGGGTTGGAGGGAGTTGTTGGAATTGAAAAGCTCGACTAAGCCGACTGGAATATTATTATATGTGCACCCGGCTCTGCCAGTAGGTGAAACAAGAACAACAAGCCTAGCACGGCCGCCTTTTTCCTGATTCACTTATGGAACTAAACTGTTTCTGTCGTCTAGAAGACTCTTTTACCTGGAAAAAACCAGTATTAGGAAATTAAAGGCATCCCGTTGACTAATTGCTTGCACCAAGTAATGATATGAAAGGAACTGGAGGCACATGTACAAGAATCAAATTGATAGATGCTTATAGAGGGCATCTTCATATTGTAAACATAGGTTTAGATGACGAGCATCGCGCGTTATAAATTACGTTCACGTGCGTTCAACTGTCACCCACGCAATCACTGACGCTTAACCGGCACACAGCAATTTCATACATGGCCCATTGTAGCACAGCCTTTAGTAGTGAATTAGATCAGACTTCTTGTATTTTGAAAATGATGAAGCAGCTTGGATGAGCCCCTGTTGTGATACTGCTGATTCAAGCTCCTCATCCACCCCCAAATCCCTTCCTAACCTCTGTCACCACCTCCTCCACCATCTTCGCCCCTCTCTTCAACACCCCATTTAACGCCAAAACACTATGCGTGGCCCCCTCCACCACATTAACCTCCACCTCGACGCCCAACTCTCTGATCTGCTCCGCAAAACCCAACGCCTCCGGAGCTAACAAATCACACTCACTAACCACGATGTTTGTCCGCGGCAGCTCAGCCAGCAACTCACTCGGCGCCAACTGTGGACTCGCCCTCCAATCCTCCCAATAGCTCTCATCCGGTAAATACATCTTCCTATACCACAACATCCTCGTAGGAGTCAGCCACGGCGCATTTCTATTCCGCCACCAGACATCTTTCTCACTCTTCGGGATCATCGCTGTATTATCTATAACCGGGACAACAAGAACCAGCGACGTCAGCGTGAGGAATGATAACGGGTTTTGTAGCGTCAGTAATGCGAGCACGAGTGCGAGGTTGCCGCCTGCGGAGGTTCCGCCTAGGGAGATCTTGGAGAGGTTGAGATGGTGGTGCGGGAAGGGCTGCGAGGCTATCCATTGGAGGGCTGTGAGGGCGTCTTCGAGAGCTGCGGGGAAGGGATGTTCGGGCGAGAGGCGATAGGATATTGTTAGGGAGATGCATTGGGCGTCTGGTGAGTTTTAGTTTGGTTCGTTTTGGTCTACGATAGCGTAGGAGAAGTGCTTAAAAGCGTAAACAGACACAAACGATACAATGAAAATACTAAACAAAACACACCTCTACAAACCCTACTCAATAAATCCCCCCCATCCTCCAGCCCTCCAATAGCCCAACCCCCACCATGAAGCCACAAAAAAACTGGCCATCCATCTTTCCCTGCTTTCCCTTCTGGGATATACGCTCTTATCTGGAATTCACCTAGATCAAAATCAAGGGTTTCGCCCACTGGGGCGAGGGGAGAACCGCCGGGTGGGAGAGAGGGTTTGGTGCGCGCTGTTTCATCCCAGGGAGTGGATTCGTCGCGGGGGATGTGCGCGATGTGGGTGTTGTGATAGGATATGTATTCTGGGTCTAGGGTTTTCAGGAGGGTGGGGTGGAGGGGTTGGTGGATTGTAGGGGATGCGGACGGAGATGTTGATGGGTAGATTCCCATGATTGTTGTGTGGTGTAGAGAAGAGGAGAGACAATTAGATCAATTGGCTTCCGGGTGTGCAAACAGAGAACCACTAAGGCACAAGAAATGTTGACTTAAAAACTCATAGAAATCGTTTTATATCTCCATAATTTATCTATGCATTTAAGAGGGGGTATACTACTTTTTGTTTTCGCATTATCATATCACACCCACACACCTACACACGCTCCACCAGACTTATCCGTATTCGTTTCCGGCAACTCATGGCCGACCCGTCCCGGCAATTCCTTCTTCTGGCAAAGCGATGCGATCCGCTTAGACACTTGGGGATGGCGTATCCCTACAGCGCAGACACTAATATGCGGAGAAAATCACAATTGCGGTGTCGCATATCGGGCATTTTCGTGTCTACTGCTAACCGCTGGTATCTGTCACATTTGCAGCGCCTTGCTGTAGCGGAGCCGCACGAAATTTTGCGGGGTGCATTGGACTTTTATATAATGAGATGGTTTAGACGGTTCGATGGCGCTTTTCGTTCTCATCGCTTCTCCGCTTCTTCCCGTTTAGTGCGCCATTTTGGTCCCATTTTGATTTCGAGGTACATGAGTGGGAGGAGGAGGGCGCAGATGCCGCCCCAGAAGGTGTATGTCCAGCCAATGGTCATTGCGTTTTCCATACGGTCAATGATGGAGACAAGAATAGCGGCTATTGAGCAGCGCACTAGATTCGTGCAGGCAGTAGCTCCCGAGCTGCGAGATTGGAGGATGTCAATGTTGAGCGTCATTGTGGTGTTGAGGATGCCGATGGAGGTCCAGCCGAGGACGACGCCTAGAATTAGGGGTACTGCGAGGTGAACTTTTGCCTGGAGAGCCCATCCCCAACTGATGACGCAGGTAACGAAGAGGATGAGGTAGAACGGCATTACACGGAGTCGTGCGTATTCAATGGTGAAGTTATCATTGGTTCTTTCCTTGATACGTGCGTATTCCCAGTCGAGCATTTTCCCAGTCAGTGTACTCCCTATGATCATTCCGGCGCCGGTCGGTAGGTAGCAGAGACCCAGGACGGTTTCTGAGAGATCGGGATAGATTTCTGCGAAGGCGGAGGAGATGGTTGCGGTAATGGTGTAATTGACCGCGTAGACTATGCCAGTAAAAGATAGGAGAACAAGGACATCCGGATACGTGAATAGCACGAAAGGATTGACAGAATGTTTCGACTTGCTCCGAGTGGCAGCATTCGATGTCGCGTTTGATGCAGCTTTCCGGCCAACAATTGGGACAATGGCTCGGAGATGGCGAGGTATAGGTAAGCTTCCGTTTCCTGCCACCGAGCGAAGGGTCTCCGGGAGAAACAGCGCAATGAGGACCAGACAGACGGCGACCATGATGACGATGAACCAGAAGATTGACCTCCAACCCAGCCCCTGTGACAGTGCTCCTCCTGCAGCGGGTGCTATACAAGGAGCCAGCATGGGTCCCAGATTAAACATTCCGAAGTATCCTCCCCGTTCTTTCGTAGTAGCAATGTCCCCAATAACGCCAGCTCCTAGAGCGATCGTGCTCGCGCTTCCGCCGGATTGAAAACATCTCAACACAAGGAGTAACCAGAAGGAGTCAGTCGGACACAAAGCCATGCCAATGCTCGACGCAACAAGAATAGACAGGCAAACGAGAAACACTGGTCGACGCCCGTAACGGTCACTGAGGGGTCCCCATAGCATGGGCGAGATTCCTTGGAAAACGAGGTATACGGTGACCGTCTGATTGATGAGGTCGGTTGACTTATCGAAGGCCTTGGAAATGGTTGGTATAGCTGGGAAGTATATGTTTGCTGGCAATGGGCTTTTCGATGTTGGTCAGTGGCTTTCCAACGAATATCCGAATTGCTTACCTATAGAAGCCAGCCAACGCTACCATGGCTACAATCAGCCATTTTTCTCTGACAGTGTATATGCTGTAAGGCACTTCTTCGGATGGTACAATTGACGATAGTACCGCCTCGTTCACGGGCTCGGTCTTATCACGAGGAGCGTTACCCATATTGGATCTCCAAGACACACACGAGCGAGAAAGAGTGCGGGAGATGAGCAGCTACGAGAGCCCCTCTGCATGCGTTCGGCCATAGTCACTAACAATCATGACCTCGGGGTAAAGCGCACCGTGTGACGATAGGAAGACAGGCATATGTCGCCCGATATTCCCGTTATCGGCGAGAAATCGGCATATCAGCGTGGGTAGAGTGAGGATGAACGGTGGTAGTCGTGCAAGGTCGGCAAAGGCGAGATGCTAGCCACGATAGGCATAGTCATATCGTTCCAGACCGGCAACTTTTTTTTCGTGCTCGGATAGTGCAGGGGAGGCGGCGCCGGCATAGATTTTCTAGATAGGGTTCTGTTTGGTGGAGTCATATCCGTTCTCCATATCTTTGCTCTCTATCTCAGATTCTGATAGGGGACAAGTCCAAGCACCTGAAGCATCAAGACGCGGAGAACAAATCATGTATAACTAAAACCCCCAACTACTGTGGGCCTCGAGTGTAACCCCGGACTCAAGAACTTGGAACCATCGCAATCGGAAAAAATCCACTAATAACATCGACTCCATTGCCTGTCAGCTGCAGTCAGCTACAGGATGCCGACTCCCACCGATATTGAGAGCATGGACTCTGCCGAAAAGGACGCAATGAAGAGCCCTGATGTTGTCAAGGGCGGTGTTGAAGTCAATGTTGGACAGCAATCAAAATTGGGCGGCCTCAAAGGCCTGCTCTCCATGTTGGAGAAGCGAGGCGGAGTGGAACTGCGAGGCTCCATGCCAGTTCCGTACGACGAGAGAACAGTGACAGACTACTTCAACATCTTCTCGCTATGGTTCTGTATGAGTTGCAATCCCTTGCCGTAAGTTCGCTTTGTACCTTATGACAATGAAGTATATGCTAATTCATGTCAATAGAGTCACCTTTGGCATGGTTGGAACCATGAGCTTTGGGCTTAGTTTGAGGGACGCTTCACTCGTCATCCTGTTCTTCACTCTCGTCTCGACAATTCCGGTTGCGTACCTTTGCACATGGGGCCCGAAAACCGGCATGCGGCAGCTTGTTCAGGCACGGTTTGCCTTTGGGTATGCAAAACCTTTGGCCGAGCTACTGAGGAGAGCTAAAACTAATCTTGTTCAGGAAATACTTTGTATCTGTACTGGTGCTGCTCAACCTAGCAACTTTAACGGGTTTCTGTGTGGTTGATTCTGTCATTGGCGGCATGGCCCTTTCAGCTGTTATGGATGGAGAAACCATTACCGCTACGGTCGGCATTGTCATTATGGCGGTCTTAGGCCTCCTCATCTGCTTCGTAGGATTTAGGATGTTGCATTTGTATGAGAAATACGCTTGGGCGCCAGCACTGATTGCTCTGATCATCGCAACTGGATGTGGCGGAAAGCAGCTCTCAAACCAAACCGAAGTTCCCGCAGCAACGGCACAGCAAGTGCTGTCCTTTGGTGGACTGGTCGCTAGCTTTATGCTCCCGTGGGCGGCTTTGGCGAGTGACTTCTCGACCTACATGCACCCGAAAGCTCCTTCGTAAGTTCAGTCTTCTTACAAAGCGCATGGTCCTTTGCTCACTGTTAATAGCTTCCACATCGCACTGTACACATATGTTGGCCTGGCTTTACCTACCATTCTGTTGATGACTCTTGGTGCTGCCATGGGCGGTGCTACACCCAACGTCCCCGCCTGGCAAACTGGATATGATACGAATGCTGCAAGCGGTGTTCTTGCGGCTATGATGCATCCTGCAGGCGGCTTTGGACGATTCGTGACAGTCATTCTGGCCTTCAGTATGCTGGGCAACCTGTCAGCCACCATGTACAGCGTTACCTTGAACCTCCAGATGTTTCTTCCATGGCTCTTCCGCATCCCGCGAGTCATCTTCGCCATCGTCATCACCGGGATTGTCATTGGCGTGGCTGTTGAAGCTGCAAAGTCCTTTTTCCTCAATCTGGAGAACTTCATTGGAGTCATTGGCTATTGGTCATCGATTTTTATCGGAATCATCTTGGTTGAACACATTGTGTTTCGCCGACGGAGCTTCAGCTCTTATACCGAGGATGAGGGCGCTTGGGACGATGTTAAGAAGCTGCCTCCAGGATTTGCGGCTATTGCCTCGGCGGTGCTGTGCTTTGGCCTGGTCATTCCCGGCATGTCCCAAATCTGGTTCACAGGGCCCATTGCAGAGACGACTGGTGATATTGGACTCGAAATTGCTTTGACTCTGTCGGCGCTTCTGTACATTCCCCTGAGATTCATGGAGCGGAAGAAGTGCGGGCGATGAGGTAGCAGATTCGATTCATTCGTAGAAGAGAACGAATTACCGGGAAGAATGTGCTATGCGTGTAGTAGTTAGACACTAAATCGAGTATATCCTTTTTCCTCCGCAAAAGGGGCATCCGGCAGGCGAAAACCGGAGCCGTTGGGCTTCCCCACGTACTCCATCTATGACCCCCTGAGCAGCCACCGCCAATAGTACGCTGTCACTGTAAGGACTACTTGATCGAGTAGGGCTAAAAGGGAAACAAAGATTTTACGCATGAACCTGCTGGGCGCGAGGAAATTACGTGTGGATCTGCATTTCCGACCACGTGACCCAGCCTTACCTCGGCTTTGTGCGCATTGCGGCTCCGGGATGGGTGTGTCGAGCAGAGTGACGTTCACAAGCCAGACGCTACCGCAATCCTCATAATGCCTCCACTTTCCCCAGATGCGCTGGCTTGTGATCCATCTTCTTCCACCTAGCCTTTTAATACGACGCAGTATCCCGTCTATTCCACGCCTTGATCGCGTTTCCGTTCCTTCATCGCGAAACCCCACCTGCTCCACACATTCCCCTCCTTTGGATATACCCACTTGAGAATCCCACTTCATCTCTCGAATCATCATGTCTCAGGCTCAGGACAAGGCGCAAGAGAAACTTACCGAGTCAACACAGCAAGTCCCGGCAAGCACCGCTGCACAGCAAAGCGACAATGTTGCTCATGCGCTTGCTGGTGCTGGAGGAGGACTACTCTCAATGGCTCTGACGTATGATTGCTCAGCATACTGAAAATCTTCAAAATTGACAAAGGCAGCTACCCCCTCATTACTCTCTCCACTCGTGCCCAAGTCGAATCAAAACGCGCGCAGTCGTCGACCCTGAATGCTGCGAGACGCATCATCAAGCGTGAAGGCGTTGCCGGACTATACGCCGGTCTTGACTCTGCTCTGTTCGGCATCAGCGTCACGAACTTTGTATACTATTACTGTGGGTAGTTTCGGTGCATACATGGAGAAAGGATATACTGACAAAACCGCAAGGGTATGAATGGACTAGGTCGTTCTTCGAGAAGGCGGCTTTGAAGTCCGGTCGCGCTTCCAGGAAACTCACCACCATCGAGTCAATGATTGCGGGCGCTATTGCTGGTAGTGCAACTGTACTCATCACCAACCCTATCTGGGTCATCAACACGCGCATGACGGCGCGCCAGGCAGAGTCTGAGGAGACCCTTCCCGGATCAAAGCCGGCTAAGAAGCCCACTACAATCGGGACTTTGATTTCCCTTCTCCGCGAAGAGGGACCAACACGCCTCTTCGCTGGTGTTATGCCAGCCCTTGTGTTGGTTATTAATCCAATTCTTCAGTACACTGTGTTTGAGCAGTTCAAGAATATTCTTGAGAAGAAGCGCCGGGTGACGCCAACTGACGCGTTTTACCTCGGCGCTCTCGGCAAATTGCTTGCGACCAGCATCACATACCCTTACATTACCGTCAAGAGCCGAATGCATGTTGCTGGCAAGGATGGACCAAAGGATGATATGTTGACTACCTTCCGTCGAATCATCAGGGAGGAGGGATACGCTGGCTTGTATGGAGGTAAGATCTCGCTTACTGGAGAGTGATTGTTTTGAGTATAGACTAATTGCCGTAACAGGTATTGGTCCGAAAGTGACACAGAGTGTCATTACTGCTGCGTTCCTGTTTGCTTTCAAAGACGCGTTGTACGGCTGGACGGTAAAGGCGCGCAAGCAGCTTGCCAGAAAGTAATTTGTGCAAGCGCTTGTGACATACAGCACAGCAAACGAGATACGGAATGAGCTTTCGGGAGTGCAATGAGTGACAGAACTAAGGCATACTGGGAGTCTTACAAGGAAATCTGCATTTAGGATAGACCGGCTGCATATATAACCCGCGGAAACTGCAATCACAACTTACGGATTGTACATACTTGAGATAAAACTTTGCAATGTACGTTACTTTTAGTAGATAGACATCAATATTACCTCTCACAGACACAAAAGCCCACTTCCTTGTCACCACCGCCCAGAAAACTGCCCCTCCCTCCATCTTGCAAGCCAAAGACGGAGGATTTCCCGCAACTCCGCTAGGGTATCAGCAAGGCCATTACTAGAGTATGATATGCCGTGTTACTTGCATGCACAAAGACTCGGACAGGGCAAGACCCGCTGCGGGGCATTCATTGATCCCACCACTCGATGTCACACACGTCGTACCAGGGCGTCGGAATTTGGATCGGAATGGGTTCGGAAGTAAAGTGCCAGAAGTACAAAATGGCGCACAGGACCCAACTTTCTGTTTTTACTCAGATTCGTTAGCAAATTCAATTTTATCTATCAAGATGGGTTCCGAGCCGTTTACTCTAAAGTGGGGCATCCTGGGTATGTTACCATATTCCTGTACTACTTGTAGTTTGCTGCCCCACCATCCAGGTGTTTCTGACTTCTGATTGCTCTACGCTGTACATGTACCCAATGCTAACATATCCTACTATACAGCCACAGGAGGAATTGCCAAAAGTAACATACTACCATCTACCCCCAAAAACAAAACCCTTCCAATTTCTAACCCGCCCCAGCATTCACAAAAGACCTCCTCATCGACCCCGCCACCCGCGACGCCAACGACATCCGCCACGAGCTCGTCGCCGCCGCCTCCTCCAGCAACAAGTCGCGCGCCGAAGATTTCCTCAAGACCGTCGGAGCCCCTTCAACCTCAAAAGCCTACGGTTCTTACCAAGAGCTAGTCGAAGATGCCAACGTCGACATAATCTACATCGCGACCCTACACTCGCACCACTACCAAAACGCCCGCCTCTGTCTCTCCGCCGGCAAACACGTCCTCTGCGAGAAGCCCTTCACCGTCAACGCCGCGCAAACCAGGATCCTGACGAAGCTTGCCAAAGAAAAGAATGTGTTTCTCATGGAGGCGGTGTGGACGCGGTTTTTCCCGTTTGCGCGAGAGATTCGCGATTTTGTGAAGGAGGGGAGGCTGGGGGATGTCAAGAGGGTGTTTGCGGATGTCAGTTTTTGGAATGATGTTGAGAAGGAGTTTGGAGTTGAGCATCGGATGGTTAATTTGGGGCTTGCTGGAGGGGCATTGTTGGATTGTAAGTTTTTTTTCTTCGTTGTTGTTTTCTTTAGTTTTCATTCTGATATTTTTGGATGACCATGCTGATTTGATATTTTGCAATAGTGGGGATATATTCCCTAACATGGCTCTTCCAAATCCTCTATCACATCCTCCCAGAATCCGAACGCACACCTCCAACCGTCGCATCCACAATGACAAAATACGCCAAAACAGGCTGCGACGAACAAACCAGTATAATCCTCAACTTCCCATCCTCAGGAGCCCATGGTCTCGCATTGACTAGTCTACGGGTAAGATAACCACACCCCCAATCGATTTTCCGTTTTCAAACACGCCTACACATATGAATGTCCAATCATAGCATCGGGAAAAGAACCATTCACTCACATACCAAACTACCAGGTCGCCACGAAACCCTCCCCTCACCACCCCTCCCCCGAACCCATCCGCATCCAAGGCACACTCGGCGACCTCACAGTCAACAACTCGCCCTTCCGGCCCCTCTCCTACACATTAATCCCAGCCTCCTCCGAAAAACGCGGGACCCCGGCCTCCTTCGAGTACAAAACATTCGAGCACGAGGTCCCTGGCGGCGGCCACGGTATGTTTTGGGAGGCGGATGAGTGCGCGCGGTGTATTCGGGATGGCAAGGTTGAGTCAGAGGGGATGGGATGGCGGGAGAGTGAGGTTATTATGGAGGTTATGGATGAGGTTAGGCGACAGAATGGGTTGAGGTATTCGGAGGAGTTGGAGAGTTTGGAGTATCCGTTGGAATTTTAAAGTGGGTGTATATAGATACATATGCCTAGATATAATCGGTTGGTGTGAATTCACGCAGTTAGTCAAACAAGTACATGGAACCAAACAAACAAATATATGATCGAAATCACTTTTCCCATTTGATATTATTGCATGCCTTTTCAAGTGAAAAGCAAGCCTAATCTAATGTTTAGTCCATCCGTCCGTCCGTTTGATCATTACCCTTAACTCCCCCAGTAATAAAGCAACCTTTCATAATTCCCCCACCTTTCTCTTCACCCTCGTCTATCCTCCAGTCGTTCGCAGGCAAATTACCGCCATACCTGTAAATCTTTCCTTCCTCTCATCCCATTGAAATTTCTGCCCCTTGCAATGAGCCTTTTCAAGGTTAGCAACACAAAATCAAACCAAAGAACAAGGCAAGCCATGCCTTTTATCAATGAAACCCCACAACTGTAGCCGTATGTAGGCTCACGCGGTCGGGGAGACAGAAGGTGAAGGCACAGGAGCCGTAGTAGGCTCATCAACAACCTCAGTAGCTATCCCAACTGCCAATCCCGTCTTAGCCGCCCGATTCCATCGATTCGAGCGATTGATCTTCCCAGGCAATGGAGCATTCGTCGACCTAGTGTCTTCGATGGACGTCGACACAGTGGTTGGAGTAGGCTTAGATAAACATGCACCCCAGAGTCTGCAGATAACCGACGAATCATCCATCATATTCATAGCTATTCCAGCTGTCGATGTCGTCTTGGCAGCCCGGTTTCGTCGATTCGAGCGGTTCGTTCTACCAGGTAATGGTGCGTTTGTCGATCTCGTGCTTTCGGTGGATGAAATGGTCGAGGTGAGCACGACAGTTTTGGTACGTTTCGTCTTGGTGTGCGTCCGAGCAATGTGTTGGAGAGTGTTGCCGCGGTTGGTTCTACCTGGAAGTGGTGGGTTCGTGGTTCGTGTGTCTTCGGTGGATGACTCGGTCGAAGTGCGGTTGGCAGATGTATGTGATGGATGTGTCTTGGTGACTGAAGGGTCGACTTCAGTGGCTATGCCGAAGGTTGTTTTGATGGCGCGTCGGTGGCGGTTTGACCGGTTGGATCGACCTGGGAGTGAGTGACGGATTGAGTCGGTGTTTGAGGTAGACATGACCGTCGTAGTGCCAAAGCTAGCAGTAGTAGTCATAGTAGACGTGTTGGTCTCGGAGATGGTATATGTATTGACTCTGCTAGGCCAGTGTGTAGGCCCGTCAGGTTCGTCTTGATCATCGCCGCCAGCTCCGTGAATGTGACGCTTGTACTTCACTACAGTTGTCTCAGGCTTGAACTCGTACTCAGAAACCGAGTCGGTCTGAGCAGGAGTCGCGGCAAGAGAGATGGAGATCAGCCAGCCGAGCACGGTGAAGAGCACGGCGGAGTGGAAGGCTTGCATCCTCATCTTGACGACTTTGGTTGACTGTAGAGTGTTGGGTGCGATGAGGTACTTGTAGAGAGTCAGTGACAGGTGGCCGACACTTCGAAAAAAAGGGTCGAAGAGAGGTCGAGGGAGATGAATTGTTTGTCGTTACGAGTTTATATACTCACGCTCCAGGCTGTAAATAGACGGTGAAAGTGGGTTGCCGTGCAACCATACCTTTCACCCAAGCATATTCTAGTAGGTATGGTGAAGGCGAATTATAATCGGAGGGAGCGAAATTAAATTGACAGAAACATGCTGACAACTCACAAGCACTAAAGAACAAAGCATATCCACTTCACAGATTTTCATTTCGTAATATCATATCCCCGTCATGCTGTTTTATCTCCAGCTCCAATTCATCCCTATCCTTGAATCCACCTCATCACCTTTTCCCTAACCATCGTCCAATGGTCTGGATTAAACCGAGCCCACTCCCAACTGGCCTCAAAGGCTTATACAATACAAAAAGCAGACCTGTTTTCTCCCGCCAAAAGTCAAGGCTCCCATCGCTGATAAAAATCGCTTCAAAAAAGACTCCAGGCACAAGACAAGAAACTCCAAGCTAAAAATCGAGCTCGTCGATCAGAGCCTTCGTGGAAATGGTAAGTCGGAAAGTAAAGACGCTAGCGCGGTTGTACTTGTACAAGCCAATCCAAGTAAAGATGAAAAATCAAAAGAAGATTTGGCGAGACCCTGAAAAAGACTACTGTCCTTTTGCCGATGAGGTGCAACGAAAAGCTCATGATCTCATCCCGTACGTGACTTAACTCCTGAACTCTTGCGAAAACTCCGATCCGCGAACGTGTGAGTTGCCCGCGGTGTGTGGTACGCAATAAATACAATGACGTATCTGTATGACAAGATCGCTCAGTCATTTGCTTTGTTTAAGCGGTGGCCTGCTCTCCAAATTGACCACCACCACGTCCTCTGGGTGCTCCACGGCCCCTGTAACCGAAGCCACCACGACCGCGACCACGGCCACGGCCGCGACCCCGGTATCCGCCGCGGAAACCGTCCACGCTGCCTTGGCCAAAAGTCTCCATATTTTTCCTGCGCTCCTCAGACCTGAATTCCTGGCCACGGCGGGTCGCAGCTTCTTCCCGGTCCTTCAACTCGCTAGAGATGTTGTCGAAGAAGCTACTTCCCTTATCATAGGCAGCAGCGGGAATTACCACATCGTCTTTGTCGGCACCATTCGCTTGGCCGTTCAAAGCCTCAGCGGTGGGAGGCGCCGATCCATCTAGGGGAGAACCCGAAGCAATAGCCTCTTTCACCAGATCTTGTTTGTTGAACTTGGCATTTGCCGATTCGAAATCAAAATCTGTGGTGGGCACCTCCATCTTAGGGTGATGATGACCACCTCTGCCACCCCGTCCGCCTCGACCGCCACGGTACCCACCAGCTCCTTGTCCTCGGCCTCCACGGCTTTGTTGTTCACGCAGGCCGTCCAACTTATTCTGCAGATTTCCAGTGGGGTCAGATGGAGGAGCTTGAGCTTGAGGTTTGCCAACATTGAGTTTGGCCATGGCCTCAGCAACTGCGGCAGTTGCCCTCTGGGTGGCATTTTGGTAGTCCTGTGCAGCAGTTGCGGTAGATTGTGAGGGTTGAGGTACTACGGCAGCTTGGGGCTGCCCATGTGGTGTGGTTTTGGCCATACCAGGGCTGGGAAGAGGTACGGCTGGAACAATGCGACCACCTTTCGGACCAGTAGGTGGCGCCTTGGGAGCACCCGCGGGTTGGGTTGGAGGAGGCGCTAGAGCAGCTGCAACATCTGGCTTCGACTCAACAGGTGGTGGTGGGGGCTGCTTGCCAGCAACGGGGGTAGCAGGTTTTGCAGGCGCCTTAGGTTCTTGTGGTTTCGCAGCACCGTCTGCCTCAGCAACCTTGGGCTGCGCGTTCGCCTTGTCATCTTTAGCAGCAGGGCCGCCCTGGGCACCCTTCGGCCCTGTTGGTGGCTGACCCTGAATCTGCTGACCCATAGGGCCAATTGGCATGGGGGGAGAGAAGGCTCCTGGTCCTGGCTGGTTGAAGCCTTGCCCAGGAGGATACCAACCTGGAGGTGCTCCATATGGACCAGGCATACCAAAGCCGCCTGGTCCACCCGGGAAAGGTCCAGGACCGCCAGGGCCCCCAGGGAATCCACCTTGAGGGGGGAAACGGTTCTGGAAAGGCTGACCAAATGGAGGGTATCCGCCGGGGGGGAATTGGCCAGGAGGGAAGTTGGGCGGTACTTGTTGTTGCTGCTGTTGCTGTTGTTGACGCTGTTGGTCATTGGAAGCGTTGTCTGCACGGGGTTGGGCTTTTTGAACCTGTTGCAAATAGTATGTTAGCCACACATTCCGTATCGACAACTCAGTAAAAGTAAATTGGAATGTAGGAGTCTCAGAAGGAAGGCAACAGAAATATCCACACGGTTTTGCGCTCTCGGTGGTTTAAATGGGTTTACATCCGAAATGTTACATCACCGGACTTGTATTGATTAATGAAAGGGATTGAGGACTTACTCCAATGATGGCTGGGTCTTGCGGCATCGCAGGCGGCGCAGGCTTTTCTTTGGCTGGTTCCTCAATGCGCAAATCTTTGACATCGCTGCCGCGAAACACAATCTGCTCGTAGACTACATCTGAGGCGGGGAACTCGTCTTTACCGCCGCGACGGCCTTCCGTGCCGAAGGAGCGCACATTGTCTAGGGAGACGGTCGACTGTTCTGAGTTGATCTCAACAAGAGTTCCGACATATCTGAGACACGGTCAGCAGACGCGTTCAATGGTATCTCAATGAACGGAGACGTACCGGATGTCACTCTTTGAGATGAGGGATATGCGAGATCTACGGATTGAATGTCAGCTGGAGCTCAAGGAGCTTGACAGGACAAAGCTGGGACTGACCCGATGAACTCGGACATGGTTGTATGACGGACAAGGAAAAAAGCTGGGCGGGAGGAGAGAAGAAAGAAAGGCTTGAATGAGAAGAAGAGAAGAAGGGGAGGGCTGTGGAGGGAGAATTGTGGTTGGAGGTGGAGAGAGGGCTGGGAGTGATGGAGCAAGGTTTGTGGGAGAGGAACAGACAATTGGCGTGGGCTGCAAAACGCCTCCGGCTGTACTTCGGCTTGGGAGGCCACTAGCCTGAGCCTCACTACCCCGGACCACCTACAATACCATGTCCTAGAACAGTAACTCTCTCTCCTCCTCACGACAGCCCTCAGGCACTGGGCTTCTACTCTCCGCCATGAGCATTGCCGGAGCGTCGGACGGGCTCAATGACGTCTATGAGACCCTCGAAAACTACAACTGGGACGACGATTTAGAGTTCCAATCCGGCCTCAGTGCCATCCTCGGCAGCAACTCTACTCCCGAGCAGGCCACTGAGCTGACGCTGCGGGCCCGATGTTTCTACTATGCAAGGTTGGTATACACGCCCCCTGCGCGAAACAAAGCAAGTCGTTGACCAATGGTTGCAGGAAGTGCAACATGAACATTGACTTCGATGCCTACAAAGCATACCGCAATGCGCGGGGACGTCCCCCGCCCGTGCCCACCAACGGTGTGCAACCGTCGACAGCGCCCACGAGCACCGATGCTACAGGCGGCATTATGCCCGCGCCGTCTGGAAATCCAAACGAGCCCCCAGCGCCGTATCCGACCTCCTTCGCACACATCGTACAACTAATAAGCAACGGTCAACCCATTCCAGGCATCAAGGAGATCCCTAACACTATCCTGACCGGACAGGGAACCGAGGCTACGAAAGCAAAGAGGAGGAAGCCGTGGGAGAAGGATGACTCTCCTGCGGCCGCTGCCGAAACAGAGCAAAGTGCGCCAGCTTAGATGTGCATGACGAAATTATGGACAATGGAACGGCCGTACCCTCCGTGCATACTCGGAATTGATACCCTAAAATCTAGCATGGAGCATAGTCGCTCGAAGCAGAGATGACCATGCCTCATAGTCCATGAAGTGGGCTGACATAACGGATGAAGTGATGAAAATAGCATTGTTTGCCATTTCGCGATATAGCTATATATATAAAAAGCTATTAAACAGATGCCGAAAATCCATTGGGGTATATAGCCAAACCCAAACGCTCCCTAGATGACGCACTTAAATTGCCAGTAAGATCCAATCGCTTGCTGAAATGCTCCCAACACAAGACTCAGATATGTCCCAAATATGAACACTAAAATATCCCCAAATCAGAGGAAATCACCATATACATGATTCCAGAAACAAGCCGGATCTCGTACAGCAACTGTTCATCACATACCTGATCATAACACGGCCTCCAGTATTTTCTCCTTTAAATTTCGAGCTTCCTCTTGGCTCTCCCATAGCTTCCTCTGCATGTCGAGAAACTTGGACTTCCAAGCAGCAGCCGTATTCGCGATAGGATCCTGCCTTTCAACTTCATGTACGGCGCTGCCCATGTTCTCATCATCGTCATTACTGCTTGACGTAGCAGAAAGCCCTTTAGCAGTCCACTCACCTGTTAGACCGCCAAACGACACTCCAAAGAATACGTCAAAGGTCTCTCTAATGCTCCCGGTATCGTGGAGACCATCTGCATCCTCATCTTCCTCGTCAATCGGGCTCTCATAACCATCTCCTCCAACCCTGAACCTCACGCATTCCATTCTTCGTACCCCACCATTGGGGCCGCCCACTCCCAGGCCTACGGCCCCTGTCAGGCCTAAGCAACTGCTGATCGCGATGCCAAAAAGTTGCTCGCTCATAATCTTGACCGGGGACGCGGACCCTGAGTTAGGTTTGGCGTAGAGTGGTTGAAGAATCGAGGAGGCGAGGTTCTTTGCTTCTGTGCCTCTAAGGCGTTTCCGCCTGCCAGTGAGCGGAGCACGAATTAGTTCAGCTGCCAACGCGCGATTCAAGGTCTCGAGTGGTATTTCGGGAAGTAGGGCTTGTAAAGCGGCCGGCTGGGCCTGAGTCTGAGGGGATGTTTGTGGTGCCGTGGCAGCGCTTTGTGGTGGATGCGCTGAGTTCATTTCGCTGCTAGTATCGAATAGGGCTGACCCAGGCGAAGTGCGCCCAGATCCTGTGGATGATATAGCTGAAGGTGCCAATCCGCTGATGGGTGTGGGGTCCTGTTGTCCATTGACAAGAACGGTCGGAGTAACAAGCCTTACTGGGTTGCCTACGTTTGGTGGCACTTGTAAACTTAGCCTGTGCGGTTTCTGGCTGCTATTCTGCAAGGATGCCTCTGCAGTACTCGGTGATACAGCAGATGCTGGAGTGGGCGGAAAGCGAAATTGCTGCTCTACGGTGGGAGGGTCCGAGGGGGCTCTTTCAACGATGGGGGTCAAGGCACTCGCGGGCCTATTGACGTCGATGGTTGGCCCCTCTTTCGTACTCGGGTTGGCTGGAAATGTGATAAATGGCCCATCGCGCACTGAGCGATTGGTTGGGGGTCGACCTCTCAATTTCCCAGACGAAGTGGTATTACTTGGCCATGCCGAGGAGACCGCAGGACCATGACGCCGGCGCGAACGGGTTTTGGAACTAGACGGGGTGACGGCCGATTGAGGTTCGTCGAAGAAGTCTGGGTGTGCAGATTGAGGTGTTACAGCAGATAGGGGGTGCGGAGTGGTTGGGTTATCTTGACTGTTCATTCGCCAGCGGAGTTGAGACCCTGACATTGGAGAGGCAGAGAATGGTGTTAAATTTTTATTTGGGTTTAATCGTCCGGGAGCTGTCATAGCGGAAGAGGGTGTAATAGCGGACGTCGCCCACGGGTCGTGTGAGGCTAGGTATGCATCCATATTATCTGGATGAGCACTGTTAGGGTACGCTGACTGGGGCTGTAGCACGTTTCCGAAAGGTATTGAAGTATCTAATTGAGGGCGTTTGCGAGCTGGCGTGTTTCCGCCCATGTCCATATCCTCGTCACCATCTTCCACTTTCCGGCGACCACGCTTAGGTTTGAATTTCGGATCAAGTGCTCGTATAGCTAGATCTTCTTCAAGAGGGACGCCATCGCGGCCATTATCTGGGAAGGGGTCGTGCGCAGGGGGTATTTGCAGGTAGTAGGGATGCTGCTTGCCAAGGAGAAATTCAAAGAATGCATCGATATGCATAGCTCGCATCCATCGCTAGGTATATGGTTAGCATAGTACCTCGAAATGATGTCAAAGGAAAAAAAAAGGAACAGAGTAGAGTGGAATAGGGTTTGGTTGAGCCCGAAATGGTAGTTTTTCTAGTGGTCAAGAACAGTGGTGTCTGATGAACATTAAGCATGGTCATTTGTGCACGATCACGCAAGACAGCTGAGTTTCTACAGCGGTTCTAGCCTCGGGCACACTTTTTCCGTGGAATGTTTCATACCGTACAGATCTGAGAGCTATGAGGTAGGCTGGCATGCTTTCCAGATTCGGAAGGTGCTTCCAGGGAATTCCGATGGCGAATAGGCGTTCCGAAATGGGCACAAAACGTGTGCCACCACAAGGAATGAATGCATGAAGGTCGGTTTTAAGGTCGGAGATTTTTTGGAATCGAAGCAAGGGATCCAGGGCGAGGCATGAATTCTCGGTAAAAGGGAGGCCGAGAGGAAATACAGATATGTGAAAGAGGTATATCTTACCTTTAATCTGACTGAATACTGTTGCACCTTTTGAGTACTCTGTTTCTTGCTTGGATCTGGAGGCTCCACGCCGAGATCCAAGGCTAGTTGGGTCCAGGTTTTGATATCGCCGGCATCGAACTTGCGTATTAGCTCAAATAGAGTCCAGGTACTAAACGTTTTGCCATCGCCTTTGGGGGGCATCCGGAAGGCTTTTGTGAGTTCGGAGGTATCTGTTGAGGTAGAAAAGCTCGGGTTGCAGTAGAGGATGAAGGCAGCGAAGGCATCGTCAAGGGTTTCGTCGGACACGTCGCGCGAGGGGGGAGAGCGGTCGGTTGGGGCTAAAGTAGCAGCTACCTGCTTCTGCTGGCTGGCGGGCGATATAGCGGAGAAGCGGGGAGAGGCGTTGGAGGGCGTTGAGGGGGTCTGCGAGCTGCGCGACATGTCGCCATAGAAGTTGTGAGAGAGGTGGGAGCTGGTGAGGGCAGCATTGTCGGGTGTTAGGAGGCGGTTTGAAGAAGATTGATGAACAGACGACATGGGCGTGTGTCCATTACGGTTGGCACCAGAGCTTTGGTCGAGGCCCGGATCAATTGCTGGTACAGCGGGATGCCGGAAAGGCGAGAAGGCCGCGGTACCGTTGCTCCCCGCGTGCTCGTAGTGGGAGTGTGAGTGGGCGTGGGAGTGGGACGAGAGGTGTAGACTGTGCTCCGCTTCTGAGCCGCCGCCGCCAAAGTCGACTTGCATGATTCTGGGAGAGATGAGGGCAATTTGAGCTCGGTGCAAGACCTGTCAGCACGCCATGAAGGCTCAGGACAATCAGGACAGAGCCGCACTCGCGCTAACAGCAGTCGACGGCCTTCAGGGCAGGCAGATGGTCATGGAGTGATAGGCTGAGAGGGTTTGTATAATGTCCTGAATCTGGTGTATCCTGCTTCGGAGCTCTACGGCGCGTACTCGAGGCGGCGCAACGGGGGTGGGATGGGTCGCTCCGCGATGCTATTCCCAGCGCGCGCGAACACCAAAGCGATTGAATGCGATGCGCCCGCTGAGGGCGAGGGCCACGAGCGGGAACGGCCAACGGGGCTTGAGTTGCGAAGAAGTGATGCGCGTAGTCGAAGATCGACTCTGGTGATAATTTGCGGACGTTGTTTTGGCGTTATGGCGGTTTTGGATGCTCTTTCGGGGGCATTTTGGGCGGTTAAGGCAACTCTTTGGCCGCCAAGCCCGCTGCCTCTGGGCTGGCCATGCTAGCTATTTTTGGATCATTTCCGCACTCTCACCCTGCCTGCCACCTCCACTACCACACTTCCACATTGGCACACTCCACGTCGCCCCTGCTCAAGTCCATCCTGCTCTCTGTGCTCACTGGCTGCTTTGTTGCCACCTTGATTCGACTACAAGTACCGACGGCCCCATCACTCGCTTCAACCTCCGACACTGGTCCTTCTCTGGCTATTTCCATACGTAGCTCCCTCCTGCAGGGGACTGGCCATCTAAACTTAGATTGTGACCAAGTATACAGCAGCGATCCAGCTCTGCATGTCGACGACTCATGTCTACCACTGGTACGTACACACTACTTGAAGAATCGCCACGAGGCATCCTATGCATGTGTACATTGATGTCTCAACTAAGCAACCAGCTCGACCATTCCTAGCCCTCATGAAATCGCTCCCTCTTGGCCCCTCAGTACCTAGGCTACCGGCCGTGCCTCCTTAGTGCTAGCGACTTCTGGTAGATCCTAATTTTGGAGGGCTCTTAGCAGTCTCAAAGAACCGATTGCTATTTTGCTATACGGGTCTGCTACAAAGCAAGCCAGCTTAGCATGGGAGATCGTGGCACCGTGTATGCCATGGGCCTCTTCTCCATATTCATTTCCGTATTAAATGGGAGTGTCCTTCGGGATTTGACTCCATATTTGACGCACAAAACATCACATATAGCCCAGGATTGTTAATTCGAATGGCTCTGCCCCAGCATTTGCCAGCCATGTGGCGGCTGACAATAATACGACCTCAAAAGATAACACTAAGCGTCGATCAGTACTCTACCAAGGGTAACACCACCTCGCTACCACCGACTTGTTATCGAAAAGAAGGTAAACGTAATAAGACCAGCTTCCTAATGCGGGGGACAAACTTAACCCCTCTTGATTTGAATGAATAACTGTTCTACTGGGATAGGGTGTGAGTAGCCACAAAGCTGAGACACAGATAACACAGCTATATTCCTTTGAACGGCTTCATCAAACTACCTGAGTGCGCATATCCTGTCCCGCCTAGGGACAATAGTACACTTGAATGACTTCGGGTGGCTAGTCAACCCATTCGTCAGCTCGACTGTTGGTGTTTCCTCTTTCCCCGTTATGGGATCTCTCCATCTTTCCACCCTTGCAACAGACAGCAATCTAGCAACGACAATCCAGACACTAGCCTCCGCAAGATGCTGGCCCACGCATACCCTACGGCCGAATCCGAATTGGCCTTTAGGGAATGGCTCTCCTCGCCCGCCTTCTGATTGTGGAATGTAGCGATCAGGATCGAATAACTCCGGGTTGGTGTACGTGCGCTCGTCATGGGTCATTGCTCGTGCGTTCGCATAGACAAATGAACCCGCAGGTATGAAATATCCATTGTAGATATCGTCCTGGAGGCTCCTATGAGGCACGCCGACTGGAGATACTGGGCACCATCGCAGCGTTTCTTGGACAATGTAGTCGATATATACCAAGTTGGGTCTGTCTGCGAAATTAGGCAAACGTTCGGGCCCTATTACAGAGTCGATAATATTCTGGGCTTTGTCCTGAACTTCTGGATTCAAGACCATATTGAGTATAAACACAACTAGCGTGCTCCAGGTTGTATCTTGGCCCGCTGCATACACTGCTCCTGCCGCTCCCTTTATATCTTCAATTGTCATTTCTTCCGCTTCTCCCTTGTCCAGTTTCTTTTGGCGTTCTGCGAGTAGAGATCGGACCAGCGACCACTCAATAGCTTGCTTCTCTACAGAGGCATAGGGCACCTCGTGGATCTGTCGTATGGCCCATCTCCAGTCCCTCGCAAACTTTAGGCTTCGATCACGTACAAGCCACGACGGTAAGCTCTTTAGAATAGGAAAAAAGTCCACAGGTGTTCCAGCCGGTGCACCTCCGTGTCCAAGAGCATAGCTGGCGTCGATAGCCATTTGGATGAAAGGATCCTCATCTTGCTCAATTTGGACACCAAACCCGATTCCCATTACGATGGCCGTAGCGAACCTCCTCAGTAGCCTTTCCCAATCATCAGGGTTCTTAACAATGCCTTTGACCAATACTCGAGTCTCCTTCTCTTGTAGTGCGCGATATTGTACAATGTTACTTTTCTGAAATGCCTTCTGGAGCACTTTTCTATGCATTCGAAAATGAGGGCCCCATCGAAGAAATGTCAGAGTCATACTCCATCCCATGACCTCAAAGAGGACGAAACGTGGGCGATCACAGTAATTAGCTCCCCTTTTATCGAATAGGTCGGTAGCAGCTTGAACGCTATTAAGCACCACAACTGGTTGCCCAAGAACATTGAATGATAATACATCGCTCCCCAGCTCTTTCGAGAGCCTTTGATAATAATATTCGGGGTTGTCGGTCGGAATAACGCGGAGGTGTCCCAAGATAGGTTCGCTTGGTGGACCAGGTGGTAGAGGAAGGCCCTTTGATTTGCGTTGGAAGGAGTAGTATGCAGCGATTCTCCACGCAACGTACGCCGCAATCAGTAACACGAAGGTGCTAAGTTGTGGGTGGAGGGTAAGGAAACCCATGTTGTCGTATCAAGCTTTGTGAAGACAGTACAAGCTACCGTCACGAAGGCTTATAAATGGCTATGAAGTTTTCCATTGTTGTTGACAGCGGAAGAAGGACAGCATTGCGACCACGAAGCAACAATGAATTGCTCAGGTTGCCCCTCTCTATCGCAATCGATAAGATGCCGGTTGAAGGATAGCTAATGTGTACTACCGGCAAACGGCCAATACACTAGGCCGGAGTGTGTCCGAGATATGATTGGGTACACGACAGCATGCCGGCCGGTGGTAGCATTACAGACATCATTGCACCCCCGCATGGACAGTAGAAGTTTCACGGCTTCTTTTATATCGAAATGAATTTCCATCTACTGTAAAAAGAAGCTATAGCTTTCATTTGCCAATTCTTGATTCCGATATGGCTTCAGCACAATCAGCCTATCCATCTAACCCCACTATTGATGACCCCTACTCATACCAATGCGGATTTGGCAATCGATTTGCTTCTGAATCGGTGTCAGGTGTGCTTCCACGTGGACAGAATTGTCCTCAACGTGCGAAATATGACCTGTACTCGGAGCAGCTGAATGGGTCTTCATTTGTATCAACGAGAGCAGCGCTTCAGCATGTCTGGATGTACCGGATTCGCCCCTCAGTGGCTCACGGGGAGTTATCAAAGAGTGACTTAAATGAAGAGGTATGTTACAAGATCATATACGAGGAATTCCGGGCGTTGATTGGATTACTAGATTCAAGCCTACTTTTCCCCAACCAATTCAAAGGTTGGCTGTAGCCCTTCTCAGCAAGCATGGGATCCATTCCCAATCCCAGATGCTGATGATTCTTCATCAATTGACTTCCCCCAAGGCCTGCGGACTATTGCAGGTCAAGGCGACCCTACTTCCAGACAGGGCATTGCCATCCACATTTACACCGCAAACGCATCCATGCAGAACCGTGCATTCTGCAACAACGACGGAGACTTTCTCATCCTTCCTCAATGTGGAAGGCTAGACATCCAGACTGAGTTAGGGCGTATGATGGTTCGTCCGGGCGAGTTCGTTGTCATCCAGGCAGGATTACGCTTCAAAGTCAACTTACCAGACGGTCCTTCCCGGGGTTATATCCAGGAAATATTTGGAGCACATTACGAACTACCGGAACTTGGTCCCGTTGGTTCCAATGGAATGGCATTGCCGAGGGACTTCGAGTATCCACTTGCGAGCTTCGACATTGACTCTGATTCTGGTTGGGAAATAGTGTATAAATTTGCCGGTAGTCTGTACAGTTGTCATCAGCCCCACACTCCATTTGATGTGGTTGCATGGCATGGAAATTACTCCCCATACAAGTATGCGATCGAGAAATTTGTCAACATGGCCAACGTTGAGCGCGACCAAGCGGATCCCACAATTTATTGCGTCCTTACTGCACGCTCTATTATTCCTGGAGTGTTGCTGACTGACTTTTTGGTGTTCACTCCAAAATGGATAGCCACTCGGGATACATTTCGGCCACCTTATTACCACCGCAACATGTCCACAGAAGTCATGGGGTTAGTGTATGGTGTGTACGGTGGAAGCTCTCACGTTTTTGAACCGGGAGGTTTGAGTTATGAAGCCAGCTACATGCCGCATGGAGAAACATACGACACATGGAAGGCAGCAACAACCCAAGAGCTTGTTCCAAAGAGGATATGCGAAGATACACTTGCATTCATGTTCCATATTTCGGTGCCATTGATGCTGACTGAGTGGGCGATGAAAAGCCCAGCTCTACATCCGACGGATCCTGAGCAGTTGGCATCTTTCAAAGGCCACTTTCTTGATCATATTGAGGAAATAAATGCGAAACTTTCAAGCGAAGGGCGTCCTGCACTTGAGGTGAAGGGAACCAACTCCGCGAAGATGAAACACTCAAACGGCGGCGTCAATGGTGTCAATAGCATTACCAAGCAAACTATCTGATATCATCTTAGGCATATGTATATACCCGTTAGTCAATATTATTTTACATTGTGGCTGTCCTCTAATCTTCAAATTTCCATTTGTCAAGGTGCTCTGATAACGCATGTGCAGACTACTTTAGTTTGCCGGATACCGGCAACCGACCGGCACTTAAATGTCAAACCCCTAGGCACGAATGAAGACCCCTTAATTGTTCAGCAAACCCACTTTGCCGGTTTGGCCATGTCCTCCAAAACAATCTCTTTCATTCCCTTATGGCTGCTCTCAGCAGTAAGACCACTCCGGCAAGGCGACAACGCGGTTCGGTAGCTTGCCGGCGATGTAGGAGACTAAGAATCAAATGCATCCATGATGCAAACAACACACCACCATGTGAAGCTTGCCGAATGTCGGGCTCATACGATTCTCAGTCGTGCACTTTTCCGAGAAGGGGCGATGCTGATGTTGACCGGAGATGGCGATCAAGGGTCCACGCGCGTTCGCAAGATGCTCAGGAGTTCCATGGAGGAAAACATGTCGACAAAGATCCGACATTTGCAGCTGCTTCGCTAGATACAGACCGCCAGGCTACTCATGTTGATGTTTTTGAAGCACCAAACAGGTACGATTCGCCTGGCGTGTACGATGAGTTTCCTCCTGCGGAAGAGATTATTGAAGCATGTCGGGTATTTACGAACTCATATTTCCAACTTGGATTTATACCCAAAATCAGCTTCTTCGAACGTATCCTAAGAGATGAAGTCAGTGAATTCCTTCTGGTTTGCATCCTATGTCTCTCAGCGCGGTTCACGCCTTGTCTCCTGGAGCGATATGGAAGCGCATCAAAAGCCACAAAACGCTTTATGGCTGCTGCCTTAGAAAGAGTTCCTTTTGAGATGTACAGCACCAGCCTTGAAAACATTCAAGCGCTCTTTCTCCTATCAATTGCTGAATGGGGAAACGGAGATCGGGATCGCAGTTCGATCCACATGGGAATTGCTGTACGCATGGCAGCGATGATGAAACTCCATCGGGAGGAATCATATCACTTACCAGAAGGCGCCACGAACGACCAAATAATATATGCCGAAACCGCTCGGCGAACCTTTTGGATGATTCAAAGTCAAGATAACCTCCATTCTGGTTATAGCTCACCATTACCTTTCTCCTGCGACGACATCACCGCACTACTACCATGCGGTGAATCCGACTACTCGTTCGGCGTCATTCCCGTCGAGCGCGCTGCTCTCCCATCAACACCGCCCGCATTATCAGTCCCTTCTCTCGTAGACTCGTCCGGGAGATCTCTCTTCGCCACTCTTATCCAAAGCCACAGCCTCTGGGGCCAAGTAGCCCGACGCGCATGCCGCCCAGAAAAAGCCGACGACCGTCCAAGCAACGAATACACCACCATGGCCTCGACGCTCAAGCAATTTGAACAACAACTACCCGCCCAGCAAAAATGGTCCATTTGGAGTCTCAAAGTGTGGAAGGAATTGGGCTTTGAACTCGCGTATCTTTCTGTCACTATGATGATTCGACTGAGCAATATCCTCATGAGACGCATGTATCTCGAAAACATAAAGGCCTCCATCGCTCGCATTGATGACGCAGATGGCCCATCAGGGCTCTGGAAAACTGTTGCCGAGGAGCTATTCGACAACGTAGTCGAACTGTACCAACAAATCGAAGCCTCTTTCAAAATCCTCTCGCAAAATGAAGGATACCCAGCGATCCTAGTATTTCCGGTTTATGTATGCGGCTCGTTAGCGCTCAATCTTTGGCAGTGTCCGCAGTTGTCGCAGAAACATGCGGAGAAGGCGACGTCGATGCTGATGCGTTGCTTGCAGATTATTGAGGACTTGCAGCATGCATGGCCCATGGCGAAGAAGTGGCAGGAAGGCCTTCAGCAAGCTGCTACCCCGTTGTCGAGCGGGACTTCACCTGTGTCGGTAAGAGGTGTGCCATTGACGCCGCGCGTGAGTGAGCAATCTGTTGATCCTAAAGCGATGGGGAATACTGTATCGAGCAATCAGCGGGCGAAGGAGCCGGATTTGAATCAAGGAGAGGTGGTGCTTATGGCTGACAAACATGTTGTTGCGCACCCTCAGCGAAATGATGGTGGATCTCATGGCTTGAATATAGATGCGTTGCCAGCAGACTTATTTGATGCGGAAGTTACGGCTTTTCTGCAGGGCGATATGCGCTATGGATTGCTTGATGGGTGGAATCATGCGGGATTTGGGTTTCATTAAGCGACATAGTATATCAAGGCAAGAAGGTACCCTCGCGGGGGTAGTACAAGTTAAGGTGTTAGTTTGCAACTATGTATCTGGCCATCCCCACCTTTATTAAAGCCCCTAGATTCGCATTTCCACGTAAAAATTCCATCTCAGGACGTCACTATTTCCTAGAGTTCTTCGTGAGTTTCATGCGAGAAGGCAGACACGAAGGTGTTTCTTCCTGAATCGAAACTCAGCCTCAGTCGAAAGCCTTCATGACCAAACCAACGGTCTAGACCCATTCAAAATGAACTAGTATATGCAAACTATGAGCTGCACATGTTAGGGGAATACTAGATGTGAAAGACGTGAATCTCTATTCTCACAATTCATGTGACAATTGTGCAGCTTCAGCACTATCTCTTGTGGTAATCAGTGTCCAAAAGTTGGTTACTAAGAAAGCAGGATCTAGCAGCATATTTCACAGCAAAGGTAGGATTTGTAGTAATTCTGAAGTTTTTTAGTCAAGTTTATTGTGCGAAGGGTTTGCAGGGAACATGAGGATAGATGGACACAGACGTGGCGAAGCTGTCCTACATTAAGCATATTGATATCCGAACAATTAACTAGAGGGTCTACTAGTTGGGCCTAGACATAAATAGCCAAATAAAGGCCAATATTTACCAGGAATGAGGTGTAGGATGGTTAGGAGTTGTCTGAGATTGTTACGAGCACTCACACGCACCTACCCTATTATCTCCACTAACTCTTCAACTTCAAATATTCACAGAAAGCTCCTTTATCTTGACCTTACCACATGTAGCTATTCATTGTAAATCCTCCAATAGCACGCGGCTGATCACAACGGAAAAATCCAGTCCCTTCCTATGATTGCAGCGACGCTCAATCCACCCCGCTTAGCGGATATCTTCTCCCGGAACAAAGTCGACTCGCAACTCTCAATCGCCATTTCCATAGGAAATAACCCAGCACTAGGCACTTACCCCATGGGCAGCTAAGCAATATGAAGCGCTTGTCTCCGCTTCCCCAGACATTTTTACCTTGCATCCACATGCGTCAGACGGAAGCTTACTTCCAATATGCTATAAAGCTAGCGCAGATCACCATGCACGCCCTCGAAATAATTTGGGACCCTCGCATTTCTTCGAGCTTCTTTGCGGTTGTCTGTTTGTTGAAGATTAGCACAAGATGACGAAGACTACGGGGTACAATGTTGCTGTGGGCGTCATTGTGGCTGTGGGAAGCTTCACTTACGGCTTTGGTAGGTATCCATCAGAGCACTGGGCTTGCTTCCCTTCTTCATATTCTACATAAAGAATCTAACATCTGTCACACAGGCTTCGCTTCCTTCGCCACAAGTATCGGCCAGCCAGGCTTCTTCCAGTATTTCGACCTCGCTCTCACGGGCCCAGGAGCTGCATTCACAAACCACATCATCGGCGCAGTCAATGCTCTTTTCTTCCTAGGTGCCTGCATAGGCGCA
Source organism: Acrocalymma vagum (assembly GCA_028476805.1). Lineage (NCBI taxonomy): Eukaryota > Fungi > Ascomycota > Dothideomycetes > Pleosporales > Acrocalymmaceae > Acrocalymma > Acrocalymma vagum. The sequence goes on from JAQGEP010000030.1 coordinate 233,213, forward strand.
TTAGGAGGCGGGCCCATGTCTGACAAGATTGGCCGCAAATGGACGCTCTTTGGAGCATCTCTAATCTCCATCATCGGCGGCGCACTCACAGCAGGAAGCGTACATGTTGCAATGCTGATCGTCGTCCGTATACTTCAAGGCACGGGACTAGGAGCTTTAGCAACGCTAGTCCCAATCTACCTCTCAGAAGCATCAACACCATCCAAACGTGGAATGCTTACCGGTCTCCATGGCTTTTTCCTCGTGTCTGGATACAACGGCTCCGCATGGGTAGGCTTCGGCTGCTACTTCTCGAATAATCTGACATTCGGCTGGCGAGGTCCTCTAGCATTCACCTGCATCCCACCTCTCATTCTTCTCCTCGGCTGCTTTTGGATACCTGAGTCCCCCCGCTGGCTTATTACACAAGGCCGCACAGAAGAGGCATGGAACATTCTCCGCCGCCTCCACGGCGACCCAAACGACCCAGACGAAATCGCCGCACACGAAGAATTCTACCAAATGCGTCGGCAAATCGAATTCGAGGCCAGGAATGCCAGCGGTTATATAGCGATTTTCAAAACGCCTTCGTATAGAAAGCGAGCGTTTCTATCGTGCTTCGTCCAATACGCTGCGAATGCCACTGGCGGTCTTGTAATAAACTACTACTCTGTTATCATCTATGAGAACCTTGGGTTGAAAGCACATATGCCGTTGCTAATGTACTGTATATATACGCTCATTGGCGCGATTGGAAATCTCTTCTCGCTCTTGACTATCGACAAAACCGGGCGCCGATTCGTAAGTAGAATGAATACTGGAGTGGAATTTACTGAAGCATCACTGACAAGAAGAATTAGGCCCTCCTAACCGGCTTCACCGGCTGCCTGATATGCGTCATCGTCGAAGCCGCAATGGTGGGCCGCTTCGTCGAAGGATCAAACCCAAGCATTGCCGGCCAAAAAGTCGCCATCGTAGCCATAATGATGTACGTAGCCGTTTATCCCATCCCCTTATTGACTATTCCCACCCCGACCTATCTTTAGTGCAAAACAAGAATTGAACCAAAACCTAATCTCAATTTGCTCAGGTTCGTCTTCTTCTACGGCGTCTTCATTGACGCCGCCTCCTTCATCTACAGCGCCGAAATCCTCCCCACAAACATCCGTTCCTCCGGCGTCGCAATGGCAACGTTTACTTATTTCACCGCATGCATCACATTCGTAACGCCCGGTGCCACTGCTATAGCCAGCATAGGCTACAAGTATTTTGTTTGTATGCTCTGCCATCTTCTTCCCCTTTGCTGTTGTCTGAAAAGTTACCCACTTCAGGTTCTCGTTGTTTTCTGAAGAAAAATTTAAAAGAGAGAAATAAAACCACAGACTGACTCATTCGCAATAGTGTTCGCATGTCTAACCGTCGTATCCATCACTGTGATATACTTCCTATATCCTGAAACAAAAGGAAAATCGCTCGAAGAACTCGCTGAACTTTTTGGCGACCCGGTCCTCGTCCACTTAACCGACGCCACAGACGAGCAACGCCAGAAAATAGATATGGAAATCAAGAATGAATTGATTGCGGAGCATAGGGAGGATGTTGGGGTATGATGAGGGGGGCTGGGTAAAGTGCTTTGCATGTAGTGTTTGCGTACTTGGTAAATGTAGATGTGGTTTGAGGCGCAACAATCGAAAGTCACTCATTTCGAGAAAACGGTCTGAATATTTCCGAGTCATGCGTGCTTGACATGTGGGTAAATCTCAAGACGTATAGACAGAAAATCACTGGTTATCTGCTTTATCGTCCACTTGATGAATAGTTATTCCCTGTGAGGGAAGGCAATATCATCCCAACGCCCATCCTTTCGCACTCCTTGGGACATGCGTTAATATGACCACACTCCTATGCCATGCCATACCATTTCGCGATAACTCCCTCTGACAAGAGAAGCCCCAGTGAAGCCAGTCTCTTTGATCTTTGTCCATACACAGCCCCCAGAATTTCTGAACAACAATCCTAGTGCCATGCTCGAATTGCGAACAAGACTGAAGGCTTTAGATGATGATGTTGTTATCGTTTTCTGAGAGAACGCGACCTCGGCCGCGTCCACGAGCACTGTGATGCCCATTGTCTTGCCTGGTGCCACCGGTTTGACTACCGCCCCTATATGAGCCTCGCCAATTTGTCTTAGCGCGGTCGCTATGGTGGTGACCACCACGGTTGGCTCCACGGATGGAATTTTGGTCACCTCCTCGAGACCTACCCCTGCTATCGAAAGAGCTTTGCCGCAAGTCTCCCCGTCCAAAACCACGTCCGCGTCCTCGTCCTCGCGCACCTGGTGTATGGGAGTCACTCGCATTACTGCTGCTCACCGGCTTCGCTATTTCAGTAGCCGCCATGGAAACGGGTTCACCTCCATCCCCATCGGCTTCATGGTCGCTCCAACCTTCAGCTTCATTTCGAACCTTCTCCTCCGCCTCTTTCATAGCAGATGCAAATCTAGTAGACTTATCTTTAGAACGAATATCCTGAATTTCGGTTGAACCCCGAATGGTAGCCTCCCGGACGCAGATACCCAACATTGCTTGAAGGGTAAACACTGCGTCGTTGCCAGCATTATGCAAATTGAACCCGGCAATATCGAAGTCATAGAGAATTTTACCAAGACTCGTTGAGGCCGATTCTCTTCGCCAAACGCGGTACATGATAGCCGTATCCAGCACCTCGAGAATATTCTCATTGCTATTTGGGTCGTAGCCAAGTTGTTGAAGGTATTTCACGTCGCCTAGCGTATCTTGACCAAGGAGAATGATGTTTCGTGTGTCGTCCATATGGAGTTTATTCAATTGCTCGGTGATCTTGTAGGCATTTCCCTCGAGACGCATACAGAATGGTGGTCTAAAGCATTCAGAAATGCAGCGTGGCGCCTCCTCCAACCGAACCCACTCTGACGTACCGAAGTCGAAACGGTCGGGACAGCCAGCAACGAATTCACTGTTCACCAAGTGTTTGTGCTCCTCTATGCGAAAATGCCGCGCATGGATCTTGGATCTCCAATTATTGCCATCCTTACCCGGTGCAACGCCTACAAGATCGCGGGTATCGAGAGTTGCAAGACCAACTTCAGTAATCTTGTGATGCGCCCTCTCAAAGGATTCGGCATCAACGCAGACAAAAACGACGGATTGATCGAATGGATAAGGTACAGGGGAAGCAGCGTCGACGGCCTGAGGTGGGTTGAACCGGGTCTGATCTGATAGGCATTGTTAGTACTTACATCAGGCGTATGGAGAAAATGACCTCGACATTCGATTGTTTCGAGACAATAACAATGCAATATCGAATGAACATCGCAATAACAGAACTGCAAAGAATACTTAACGGCATACGAATACTTACTACCATTGGCGGTAGGACGCAAACCAAGATATCGCTGGGCACGCTTGAACTCATCTGTCATTGACTTTTGCTTGACAAGACGCTGTAGCTGTTTCTGTTCTCTTTGGGCCTTGCTTTTTGCCTTGTGAATCGATTGCGCCTCTTCAATCATTCGCTTGAACTCTTCCACCGTACGATTATCGAGAACAGGCGGCACAGGCTGGCCTTCAGCATCGAAGGTGGCTGCCGGGACGTCTTCAATCATGATGTCGTATTCTTGTCGCGAACGGGTGCGACCGAGATAGCGGGGCAGGGTACGCGGGTGGTCAGGGAAATAGTTTACGAGGCCTTCCCGGCGTTGCCAGTTGGTGATTGTGAGTTGGAGCTGTAGTGCCGTGTTGATTTCGCTTAAGAGATCTTGGAACTGACTTTCACTGACAAGAACGAGCGGCTCAAACTCGTCTAGATCCCAGATGTAGTAACTGTCACATAGTTAGACATATGAATTTTTGTCACTGATACCAACAGCACTTACAGGTCCCATGCACGAGCCCAGAACTTGCCAGCGTCAAAGAAAGTCGAGGCAACCTTCTGTTGCGCTTCGGCACAGAACTTGTATGGATATTTCGATAGTGCTTTGATTGGAACAAAGCCGTGCAGAGGAGAAGTCACCTGACCCCTCTGCTGATTTGAGGGCGGAAGTTGAATGGCAGGGGCAACAGGAGTGAAATGTTTGGCGGGCTGGACTGGGCTATAAGTACTTTCCACGTCCTGGATCCAAACAAACCGCCGCTCGGGATTGTCTTGGGCAGCAGTTTTGTCTGGTATTGGTGCCTTAGCAATGCTTATACGGCTACTATCAGCGTCAGGCGGGGAAAGAGATACACCGCCGTTGCAATCGTCGTCGCTGTCTGATGGAGACACAGGCCTATCAGGGAGCGCGTCCAGGTCTTGTTGTACGAGGTTGCGAAGGCGGTTGAGTCGCACGGCGTGCGCCATGATGTAGATTGGGTGCTGATAAAGAAAGCGTGCTGTTTTTCAAAGGTTGGTAGAGATTGGTGGTGGAAGCGATTTGGTGAAGGTTGGGAAAGCCCAAAGAGGAAGTCGTGGCAGAGAGGTGGAAGGAGCGCAGGATGAAAGATGATCACCACTCAAGGCAGCAGCAGCAGCAGCAGTTCACGTCAAATTTGAGTTGATCTACAATACGGCAAGCACTTGCAGTACGCAAACGGCGGGATCGAGACAAGCAGACCAAGAAAAGCATAACTCTTTTCATGTCCCTTCCTTGCGACATGCCGGCAAAAGGGTGGGGCCGGGGTCTCCAATAGTGAGGCTCTCAAGGAACATTTCACGGAGGGGACGCAGACCCTTTAAAACAATCTATGTCTTGTTCAATGTATCGGGGACGAGTAGTTTGGAAAAGTTCAATCGCAGGCGGAAGCATCTTTGAGGGAGTTACTGCAATCAGTGGCGGGCGAGTAAATAGAAGCAGTCCGCAGGCCGAGCCGGCCCGCCTCGCGTGTCGCAAAATAACCCAGACATAACGGCGTCATAGCTTGACTAGCCCAGGCCAAAAATGAGCCCTGCGCTGGAGCTCTTTCTCTTTATACAAGAGTGATTCTTAATGTAATATGAAGCTGACAAACTACCACAAGTATCTAGAATATGCGAATATTGGTTCTGATTCAGAACTTGGCGAGAATAGTAATCGAATCAAAGGAATATACTTTCCGTCTGGGTTATTCCAACGGCATGAGAGCCCTTTCACGCTACAAGTATCAACTGCACCAATTGAAGTGCGACCACCGCCAAGCCAGCCAAGACATACTTCCAGAAACGGTTAGTGTCGTGATGCGCATTGCGACAACCTCAACATGAAGCTCCCCGAAACTCATCCATCGCCGCCCCTACAATTCAACCCCGTCCCCCTCCCCGCCGTCCCGATTCTCGTCCACGACATCATCGACGCGTGGCTGGAGTGCCTGACGCGCGCCGCCGCCGTCCCTCACCCAGAACGCTCCCCGCAATGCACCATGGCCGCTGAAGCAGACGGCGCGCTCGACATGCCCCAACCTGTTGCAAATCCCGATGCCCAGACGACCGTGAACGACTTTCTTGACTACACCGAATTCTTTCCTTCTGATCTCCAGCGCTCGCTGAGCCTCATCACCAAACTCGACTCCTCTTACCTCGATGCTACCCAGCGAGTCCATGATCTCACTGCTCAGTATGGCCAGCTGCCCTTGATTCCCGCAAAGGAGCGCCCCGATCCCATTCTGTTGCGCAAAAAAATTGCAGAAGCCCTTCAGCGAGCGATCAACTGCCGTGAGGCAACATTCGCAGAGGCTTCACGCTTGTACGAGGTGGCCGAGCGCCATTGCCAGCGTATATCGGTAATCAAGCGCAAACTGCAGGCCTTGCCGCAACCTCCATCACGCGATCCTACACCTGCGCCTGTCTCCCCACAAGCTTCGCGGTCATTGAACCGTGGGTTTGAGAGGACCCCGCATTTGCGCCTGACATTCGATGGTGGGCGGCATGGCGCAGGGTCTTCCGCGCGTCCGAGAGACCGTGGTCGCAAGACGACAATTACTGTGCCGAGGAATCGATCAAGAGCTTACAGTATGAGCTCATCTGATGGCTCTGACGATTCAGACGCGCGCTCCACGATTGACTTGGTGGCTGCCCGGAAGCTCAAACAGCAAGAAAAGACACCGAAGCCGCCCAAAACATCACGCGCGCGCCCTCCAGGCGTTATGGGTACGAACGTACATAGCTCGGTCGCTGGTATCTCTACAAGTAATGCGCTAGCTAAATTGTCTCCTCCACCGCCGGATGCCAAGCCTGGTAGCAAATGGGCGCCTTGGTTCAAACTCACCGAGTACGAGATGGCTGTCCTCAGGAAGCAGATGAAGAAGAATGCAGTGTGGACACCAAGCCCTGCAATGGTAAAACGCGAACTAGAGCGTAAGGGACGTGGCCAGGAAGCTTATGATGCTGAGAAGGCTCGTTGTGAAGCTACTGGCGAGGAGTTATTGGATGAGGAACCAGAGTCGCTGGCAAAAATGATGGCTGCCCGAGCGCAGCAGACAGAAGCAGCGGCGACAGCAACAGTGTCAGCACCAACAACAGAACCCGCGCACGCTCCGGCTCCCGCTGAACCATTGCAGGAAGGTGACAAAGAAGACGCAGTAATGGCGAACGATGTCACAAAAGCAGAAGAGCCTGCCAAAGTAGCTAAGAAGGTTACGCGGGAGTCGCAGCGGCAGCAAGCTATGCGCGATGCACAGGATCTAGAGGATGCGACCAAAAAGATAAGACAAGCTGCTGACGGATTGAAGGAGTTAAGCTTTGGCTCAAATACTGTAACTTCACCGACGTCACAGAGGAGAAGATCTACTGCGAAACCATCCAACAAACGGAAACGCGAAAGTTCTCCGCACACAGTACAATCTCCTGCCGATGAAGAAAGGGAAGCATCCTTCGTATCACACGACAGCGCTGCGAAGCCAGATTCCAAACGCCCACGGCTTCCTCAGCTGCAGCCCACTGAACCAGCTACTAGTTCCCTCTCTCCACTTGCTACCATCCCAGGTGCAGCTTCAGTGTCTCCGACCTCAACATTCGCCGTACGCTCACCAGTCGCACATACCCCAGTGCCACCCCCCGAATCGGCTAAAGCAACGGCGAACACTATACTAATACCCCTTGCACCGGCCGGGCCAGGTACACCAAAAACCGCCACAAGCGTGCTTTCAGATCCACCAAGCCCGCATACTATGGAGTCACCAACTGAGCCAAAAGGTCCGAACGGTGCTATAGCTTCAGCTCAACCTCAAACCGTAGCTACCGCCGCCTCTTCTCGCCCGCGAAGGGAATCTGCTGCACCTTCCAAACCGTCGTCTCCACCCCCAGCGCCCGCCCCATCAGTGAAATCGCAAAAAGCTTCGACCCCCGGTCTAGAACGAGCGTTCCCGTCCCCAGCGCCCCCTAGTCGCCCTCGGTCTGCTCGTGGCCATGTTCCTACGCCGAAGGCACAGAGCGAAGAACCCAAGCCTCACGAGACAGGCAAGCCCGCTCGCGAACTTCGACGTCACAGCATATTCAGCCAATCCACAATCAGCGGACCCACGCGTACAAGCACTCGCAAAAAGCCTCCACCGAAAGGAGATGTGACTGCAGTCGAGGATGGCCAGAAGACGGTGACAAACGTGAAGCGATCGCAGGGCAGCAAGAACAAAAAGAAAAAGAAGTCAGATGAGGAGCAAGAGGCAAATGAAGAAATTGATCCTAACGAGCCCAGATATTGCATCTGTGACGACGTCAGTTATGGGCCTATGATCTCTTGTGACAACAATGTTAGTGTCCTTATTCTCTTTGTGTTGTGTTGCTTTTACTAAAGGATGAGCAGTGTGATAGAGAATGGTTTCACCTTCCCTGTGTCAACATCACCGAAGAGAATATTCCTTCACGACGTGCCAAATGGTATTGTCCAGAATGCCGGCAACAGCTGGGCATCGACGCGTTTGGGAACCCTTTGGTACCGCCGCCACTGCCTGGACGGCGCGGAAACCGGTAGGTACTCCTGTTTTTTCCTGATTAAGTGCGTACTGAGTTTTCGAGGGGATGGAGTACTTAAGGAGTTTAGGGATGCTTAACGTTGCACAAACGAGGATATTGGGGGCTAAGTTTTTTATTCGAACCGGCGTTGGGGTAATCAAGTGTCGGATATACCTTTGTATCATGATGTGTATGCATATGGCTGGCTTTTGCATGTATAAGTTAGTTGCAGTGCCGGCTTAGGGAAAGGAGCCCCGTGGGGGAGCAGGTCGATACTTTCAATTGGAACTGCTTTCGACCAGATAGCTTCTGGCACGACATGAAGCTTTTGGGCTTATCAAAGTGAGATCTTGATATCATTGCTACTTTTCATTCCATCGATTTTCCTAATTTTACCCAACTCCTAGGAAACTGCATGCCGTTTCCACTATCTTGCCCGCAATGTGTAAAATCGGAGCATGACCACGAGCCTGAACGGCAATTTTTAGCGAACACGAAACACGAAGGCGGGCGTGAGGGGCCCGAAGATCACACAAGATTCGAGCTGAGCCACAGAAGAGCGAGACCACGAGAGCCCCAACAGCTCGCGTTCCACCTAATCTCTTTCAACCCTCTCGTTCTCACTTTTCCTTTTTCACATTCTCTACCTACTCTCGTTTTCTTTTTCGTTTGATACCCCGTTTGAGATACCCCGCTGGTGCTGTGCTCCCCAGAAGATACCTAAGATAGCCCCCACTGTTTACCTGTAGCTCAGCTCGGCCCCTCTATCGGTCGCCCTTTCGTACGTGTGCAGCTGAGCTGAAGTCGAGAGTTTTGCGTACCTGGAGGTTCTCCTATATTGTCGTGACGCATCGCAGCGCATCGAGTCGGTATCGAATTGAATCCAGCCGCGCGCTGTCTGACGAAGGAAGTCAGCGAATAGGGTCAGTAACAGTAAGGACAGAGCACGACAGCGCGCATCATGCCGATCTTTGTGACGTTTGTGATGGGGCCGAAGGAGACGTATTTCTTTAATAGTCCTACGCATTGGGCGTGGTGAGTCGTTGTCCCTTATTTCCTATATGTCTTGTGCGCAAGGCTCCCCCCCACAGATGTGATGATATTGCGCGGTCATGTCTGGAAGAGCTGGAATGAGTAAGAGACATGGGATTTAGGGACCGAGGACTTTTGTTGAGCTGTGTTTACTAACGCATTTTGTTCGAAAGGCGAAATCTTCCTCCGGATGTCGAGAGCTTGTTTACGAAGTCGCCGCCGATCAAGGATGTTATCGAGTTGGCGCTGGGGGAGCAAGGCATGTATTTTGTGAGTTATAGGGATCATGATGGCGCGATTTATTGTCGTAAGGATGCCTCTTTTTCCTTTTTGCTTTCAATTTCCCGTTTGCAATATCCGTGATGTATCTGTACCGTTTCCTTGCACATTGGGGCAGACGTATTTAGTGTTTGCAGCTAAACTCACATAAACATCTAGGTCACTACAACCTCCCCAATCCTCTGACAAACTACCTCTATCACTCGCACCCACAAGTTATCCGCGACCTCAGCACACTATCCATAACACTCGGCCCCTACGAATCCTACTACGCGCACGACAAAACTTCAGCATCATGGTCGAATCTGCCACCACCCTTAGAAAAAGCTGTACTAAACCGTGTCGAGCACCAAGACGCGTGGAAAACCGTCTGGAAAGACAGTGGACGAGAAGCCCCCAGTTTCGTCAGTCTTGGAGCAGATGGCAGTTATTTCATGCGCACGGTGGCTGGGGGTGGGAGTTGGGATTTGAAGAGTAAGGCAGAGGGCATGGTGGGGACGAATGGGTTTCTAGATAAGTCGCCGAATTTTATGGGGATTGCTGTAAGTTCTATTTGTTTGTTCAATGCCTCTACTTCGAAAGAAAACCTTGGACTAATGCGTTTTCTTCCTTTTTATTAGGGTCTCCATCTCTTCCCTTCTCATCCAGACTCGTACGTCATGGTCTTGACCAGCGGAAAAGCCTTCTCCAACCTCCCAGAAAATACCTGGGAAGACTACAACAAAATGGCACCTGCGTTGCCGCCTCTCGTCCAGTCAAATATGCCGATACCGCCAATGCCCCAAGTACGTCAACAAGTACAACAGCCGCAAAGAAACTGCTGTCCGCATGGGAATCCCGGAGCTCCGCATAATTGCTGCGTGCAGGTTCCTATGGTTCCCAGGCCGTATGGGTTACCACCGGTGTATTCCCCAGTGACGAATTTTTACCAGCAGCATTAGTTGGAAGTATAGGGTGAGAGAATTGTGTTAATTGTTTGGTGGGGGGAGGAGTTTAGCTCGCGTGAAGTCAATTTGCCGGTCTGGGGCCACCTGAATGTTGATCAGACGAGTTACATATGGTACATTTTGCAAATTGGCAAGCAGTACACGACGTCATTGCCCCTGCTCTAGGCATTTTGAACGCATTTCTCCGTGGGGCGCCGCGTCTGGGTAGTAAGCACTGCCAAAACTCTACCCAAATAGTCAAACCAGTCGCGCAGGCAGGCGGGTTCGACCAATTATTGGTTTTTGTGTTTCTAGGTGTTAGCGAACGGGATGGTCTATTATTGATGTCGAGTTTTATATGATATACAGTAGGCTCTAGATACCTTGATGCGATGTTTCTATGATCAATTGAACTAGCCATGGTTTGATATTGCGTTTGGATTATTCAGTGGCGACTTTTGTAAGGCATTCGAGGATGGACCACCGCTCCAAAATACGCCCGTAAACGCCCTGCAGATCAACCTTATCCTTATTTAAAGGTCTCTTCTTATCCAAGACTACTCATAATATCTTCATTCTCCCACAAGCCATCAGACTGTACCACGAGCTACAACAAAATACTCTTTCCCAAATACCAACTGTAGACTTACACCCCCCAAAAAGCCATCCCCACCCTCCACAACCCCGACTTCTCCCAAGGCCTCCGCTGCATTTGAGCCCTTCGCCGCCATAAAAGCAAATGAACCGCCATTCACCTACTACCTCCAATGCTACCTTCGCACAAAAACCAGCCTGCACGCTCTAAAACAGCATCGCCCACTCGGAAAATCCCTAATCTTTAACCCTCGAATTTCTAAACTTTTATGAATACCACAAGACCCTAAAGCGGCCGTAACAAGCGAAATATTTGTCTACTTCCCTCTTAACTGTATCGAACTCTCAATTTTTCAACATCCCGATTTCGTCCTGCTCATTTCCAAATCCTTTTTTTTTGGTTCTATTCCTTACCACATTGAGAGGGAAAACATTCCACACCAACAATCGCCTACGACTTGGTCAAATTATCCAGTTCCAACCCAGTAGGACTCCTAATACTACTCCTCCTCCTATCCGCACCCTGAGCATTGCGTTGCCCCTCCTCAACAACACTACTCTTCCTCCGACTCCTACTCCTCAACTCTGCCTTCTCCGCCCCATCACTCCCTTCAAACACCGCCACACTCCCATCATCGAATCTGCCCACCGCACTAGGATCATCCTCCTCTCCCTCCCCATGATTCCCGCCCACCGACTCCATCGTAAACGGACTCGCAGTCGGCGCATCCAAAACCCCAAGTTCCTTCCCCGTGAAAAACCTCGGCATCAACCACGTCCGCATCGGAATATACAACAAGATAAACACCGGGAACCCAATCGCCGCCACAGTCTGCGTAATAGCAAACGTGGCGCCAAACCCCACGAGCTCGAGCGCGACAAACACCCAGATGGCGCGACGGCGCTCCAAACGGAGTAACGGTTCCGAGGACGGAGTCAGGTGTTTGTCTTTGGCGAGGAAGAGCAGTTTGAGGGTTATGCCGTTTGCTTCTAGGGCTTGGATGCCCATTACGAAGAAGAGGCCTGCGAGGACGGCTTGCGGGATGAGGTGGAGGACTATGAGGAGGGGGCCTGTCATCGTGCCGAGGGTGAGGAGCCCTTGGGCGAGGTTCGAGAGGCGTTGCTCGACGACGTGGTCGACGATGCGGCGCGTGGCGCCTTCGTGGGAAGCGTGCCCTTTGTTTTCTTCGTCGCTGGACAGGGCGCTGTGCTTGATGGTGCGAGTTACGCAGAGGGAGGTTGTGTGGAAGGGTGCTTGCGGGATGAGGCCGTTGGGGAACGGGATTCCGAGAAGCCCTGCTACGCCCGTGGTCAGGCCCAGCAGAAACAAGTCCCAGTGGAAGCCGGCGGGTTTCTTGAGCGGGAATTCTGTGCCCTGTGCTATGAGCGAGGAGACGTTGTGGTCGAACCAGAAGAGAATGGTGAGGATGATGGCGAAGGGGAGCGCGAGAAATACGTCGGCAACACTGATGTCCCAGAAGTGGACGAACCAGCCGCGGTCTGTGGTCGGGAAGAACGCTTTCGAGGTAGGTAGTGTGAGCATCTCGATGTTCCTCATTTTTCCGATGTGTACGAAGCCGGTGAAGAAGATGATAGTCAGCGGTGTGCCGTAGTCTTCGATGAATTTGCGTATGTGTCGGTGGAAGAGCGGCGAGTGGCCTATTACTCCGCAGAGATAGGCTACGCCGGTGACCAGAAGGGCAATTGCGATGGAGAGATATGCAGATGCATCGCTGACTTCCCACTGTAGCGTCAACACCTGGATGCCCTTTTGCAGATAGATGAAGGCGACGTAGAAGCCAAATATGTCGCAGGAAAACCGCGTCACGTATTTCAACGCATTACACGAATTCATGATAGCGAGTATCCAGTGGAGAATCATGGACCATCTGTGCAATGTGTTAGCAAAGCAACAACCATCGCAGTAATCAAAACTCGAATAAATCAAACCCTTACAATCCAATCCAACACATAAACGCAAAGTAATTCGTGCCCCGCGACTGAATCATATCAAACACGGTATAATTAAACACGGTAATCGGACCTGTGAAAATCTCATAAGCAGATGAATAAAACTAAAAAAAACGAGCCTCTGAGATAGTTATCATACCAGTAACTCCAACAATGACGAGCGGCTGCGCAGCAGCCACCGAGAACACCACAGAGCCCAAGACAGACGCAAGAAGCACCTCATTAACGCCAAAGCTCATATCCGTCTTCTCGAACATGTCCAGCGAGAAGGCCAGCGCGGGGAGAATGCTGTACAGCGATGTTAGTTTCTGATTGCGTCTCGTAAGCTAATAATTGCGTTACATCGAGCCTCCATATACAGCCCAGAAAAAAAAAAAGAAATCCTCTAGAAAAGCACATCAAAATTCACCACCACATTCTAAACGAAAGTCTTAATTTTTTTTTTCCGTTCATCTTTTACCAACATTTAATGTATACCACCCCCCCCCCCCCTCCCCCCCAAAAAAATATTCAAATGAATTACAGAATACATACTTTGCAAAATACATATACACCGTAGCAGGCACAACCCTATAATCCCACGCATCGGTCCAATCGCTCCAATAGAAGGGCGCCCGTCTGCGAACATCGTTAATCATGCCGCTAAACGGACGCGTCTTCCACCAGAAATTTTTGCTTTTGTGCGAGGCGGTTGAGCGCCGGGTGTGTTGGCGATGGAGGCGGTCGGTTGGTGCTGGGACTGGGGCTGGGGCTGATGCGTTTGCTTTTGGTTCATCTTTGTCTTGGCTGGGGTTCATGGCATCTTTGGAGGAGAAGGACAGGCGTGGTTGCACTGCCGTTTTGGGAGACGCTGGATGATGCTTGTGGGCCGTAGATGTGACGTCTTGCTGTTGCTGTTGTTGTTGTTGTTGTTGGACCGGCGATCCCGATGGCGCCATCATGCAGTGCGTGGGAAAAAAAGAAGTCTAACAACGAGAAGGAGGTACAAAGCAAAATAAAATGTCAGAGACGTATAGTTGCCATGAGCTTGACAGCAAACAACGAAGCTGTTCTCTTTGGAATATTCTTTTCTTTTTTTTTTTGAGGTCTTTGCTCTAATGACGTTGAATAAACCGAGGGGCTATCCCCACGCAGTTATATACTACTAGCAACAGGCGGAGATAGATAAACTGCGGGCGATCGGTGGAGACTGTTTCTATCTCATGGATTGGGTGGGCGGTAGGCGAGCTGCAGCACCATGTGGAGAAAGCCCTTTTGGCTGCTGGCTGCTGCCCACTATCCGGGAACTATCGGCTTGGCATATGCCATCGGCCCAGCCGGATGCCCTGGTGTGGACTGCCCGGGCAGATTTTGTTGTGTATACAGGACGGTGATACTGATGCCTCAGGTGTCAAATTGACCACCAGGACTATCATCTAGACTATACCATTTCAGAAACCCCTTTAACAATACTTTAGAACAATAAGATGGTACTTTTATTGCACTCGATACCAAAGGTAGCTAAGTCTTTGAAAGAGTCACGTGCACATCGATCATGATTCGGCGAGTGAAAATCGTACGAGTCTGCATCATTGGCTCCTTTAATCCTTGTCTTGTTCTTTCTTCCGGTGTCTGTTGCATCGTCAGGGTGATTGCCTCCAAAGACGTGTAGTCTTGTTATCCGCGTCTTGCGATACGACATAGCCTTGCAGTCCTGGTCACCGCTCATTGACCATTCGAGATGTATATAGTATCCCAGCAATGAAAGTGGAAGCCTCGTCTGGGCTTCCCGGCCCTATCCTAAGCTTGTGGGTCGATGTCATACCCAAAGGATGCTACGGAGCTATTTGTCAATCATGATTGTTTGTCATCTATGATGTGGAAATCTTACCTAGTACGACCACGTACCGGAGCTTGGCTATAGACACCGAAATGAGCCCAGACTCCCCTGTAAAGCTCTCATGTGGTGTACATTACGGTAAACAGCAGACGCCACTGCAAATCATGCTAGTCCCATGACAAGATACATCTCCATTAGTCTCAAGTCCACACAGGTGTATTAAACGTCGGCAACGGCTCATGATTCCCACGATCCGGCGCTTGCATATCAGGCACAGGAGGAAACACAGCATTCCAATCAATCAAGTCGATCTCATCCCACCCCGGCGGCGTAAACGGAATTGGCGGCGCTGGCATATTTTGCGTCGACGGGAATGCTGGGGCACTCGACGGAGCTGATCTTGGATTACCTGGGACCGCAGGCGGTAAGCCTGGCTGACTTGAAGTTGAATGGAATTCTTCTAGCAGCTGGGTCTCGCATCTTTGGATAATTGCTGCAACTTGTCTGAGAAGATTTTGTTGGACGGAGCCTGGGGTTTGTTCTGCTGTGGTGAAGAGTTCAGCGCGAATGCGTTCCAGAAGCTCGCGGCGGAAGCGGCGCGAGACTTCGGACGGTGAGTCGCTGTCATAATCTGAGGGTATTTTAGCAGGGCACAAAAGGTCAAGAATAGGAGCATCTTACAAGGCGACGGAATCTCTGCTGCTGAAACGTCGGGAAACAGCAATTGATAAGTATCCCTCCACTTATCCTCCTCAAGCCTCAACGCGGGCGATCGTTTGCGTAGGCTTTTTAGTGTTTCTCGGTCAATGCCTTCGATCGGTTGCGGTGGAGATATTTCACATGGACTGGAACGAAGATGCGCAGAAAATTCACCGTCAGAGTCGAACATTGTGTAACATCTTGGACAGAAGATGGGCTGAGCATGTGCACGGTAGAGATGCTCTTTCATTCGATGGACAGTAGGCCAACCAGGTCCAGGACAAGTGCGACGATTCCGGTAGCGGTTCGGATCGTGCTTGAAAAAAGGACATGCAAATCGTAAACTTGACTCGGAGTCTTCTGTCGTCGTCACTGATACTCGTCGCCGTTTATTTGGGTCATCATCGTCATGTCCATCCGGTGGGAAACTGTCGTCTGATCGGGACTTGCGTTTACCGCCTGAGCCATGAGAGGCTCCGCGCCCCCCTGGCGGTGCAAGGTTGGCGCTGGAATTCCTTCTGGATGTGTTTCCGTTGGCGCACTGGATATATGCGGCATAGGCGAGGTTGACTTCAATCTTCCGCATGATGAGTTCAATTATTTTGAATGTAGCTTTTGGCAGGGTAGACGGGGAAGAGTTGAGCTCTTCCTCTTGTTCATCCTCGCTGATGTCAGTGGCTGAATACATGTCGGCGCTGCCTGCTGATGATATTGAAGTGATTGATGAGACCCGCTCTTTAGGCCTGTTTCGGGATGGGAGGTTGTCTTTGATCCACTGCTCTATCTCGTCGTTGCGGGATAGCGGTTCGGCGTTTGAAAAACAATTCCCGACAGGGGCTGAGATGGAAAGCGATTTGGAGCAGCTGATGTTGTTTACACAATCCCCCTCTTTTTCGTTGTTGTTGGGCGTAGGAGGACTTGGATTGCTAGTGATATCAATCCTGTGACCTGGAATACGCTTTTGAGCCCCCTTGTGAATTTGGTGCAGATATGAGCTGGGAGGCCCTCCAAGTAATGGTGCAGGCGTGGATTCAGGGACTTCTTCAACCTCACTCAAGGCCGGCGAATCAAATGTGATTGCAGGAATGCCCTTCTGCAAAGGGAGTATTGCAGAGTGGAGGTGAACTCAAGTCATGTTAGCAAAGTCGTCTAACAGTCTGAGCAATGCTTGCCTTACGCCTATCGGGCGTTCCAATTTCGAGCGGCGACAATGAAATTTCCGGGTCACTAATGTATCCGGAATCACCAGTCCTAGACGAAGAAAGCGAATCTCTCCTATTTATGTCCTTGGCCGTGCTCAACTTGGGCAACGAAGCCTGTCTGAAGTGGAAGTGCACCTGAGTGCCTGCCATGTTGGCAATTGCGCAAAGTCGCCGGACGAAAACCTGGAAGAAGAGGCAAAATGATGACAGCGGAAAATGATATCAAGCAGCGGACAGGGCCGGGAGAGAGTGAAGGAGTGAGCGATGGGCTGGGCTTGGAGGCAGTATGAAGCCAATATTGGATGCCTAGACAGCGCAATAAGTACCTAGGCCGACTGCGCGATTGCGCAAACGTAGCGGACGACAGCGGAGCTGACAGGTTCGCGAGGACTGGGGGTTGACAGGCACAAAACACGTTCTCGGCCCAATCCTGATCGGCAGTCCCGCGTCAGAGGGACGGATGAGCGGGCGGCCACGAGGGCAGGTGAAAATAGAATGGGGCGTGGCTGTGCTACGTTTGTTTGGTGTTTGTGTTTTTGGGAAAAGACAATGTAAGGAGTTTAGGGGCTGGACAAGACCAGTTTAATAAGTAAATGGTTCCGCGCTGCCGGTCCTGCTTGCCGGGCGGACAGTGGACATGCAAGCACTGGCCATTTCCCCAATGTGGAGAAAGCTTCTTCCCCATGGCCTACTGTACGCCCTACTTTAGGCCCTGGACCCTTACTACGTAGGTAGACGGGTGGTACAAGTTACGGTAGATAGTCGCAAGCTGAGTATGTTGGGGGGGGGGGGGGGCACAGCAGCTCACTTTGCGCCTTGTATATCGGTTGATCCTTTCTATGTACATACATCAGCTCTGAATCCGTAGCTCGCCTGACCGTATTGTGCCACTTATCAGCAGAACTATAAGCATTATTCCACGAACCTGAGCAAAAGCCTGCCTCGCGCTAATCCCTCCGCGTCCCGCAAGCCAAGCCGAATCTTGAATCATCCACTCTTATACCAAGCCAGCCTCGGTAATCATTGGTGTTTGGTGCTTCCTCTGGCAACTTGCCTATTTCATCGCATCCCTCCAAGTCGGCAACCCTTTGTCACTCAAATCATACTTCCCCGTCTTCTTCAACGCCTCTTGGTACCCAACCTCCTTTCTAACCCTCTCCAACCACGCCTGCAACTTGGGATACTTCGCCGGCGAAAAGTACCCTCTCATCGACGAAGTATCCATGCCCCACGTCATATTCAAATCGCTAAGCCCAATCGCACTGCCTCCAAAATACGGCTTCTCAGCACTCAAGCTGTCTTCCATGAGCTGCCAAATGCCGTCGAGATCTCCGTAGACGTGGTGGCGCAGGGGCCACAGCGCCGTGGAGAAGACGTAGTTTATGGGGAAAGGTGCCATTTTTGGAGGCATCTCGAAGAGCAGAATGTAGTTGATTTTTAGCCCCAGTGTCTCGACTGCTAACTCTGTGAAGAATTTATCGCGGTTGCGATCTTCTTCTGTCGAAGGCGTGAATAGCCTGTTTCCATATTCTGAGTTGATGTAATCGAGAATGAGTTTTGATTCGGTGAGGACACCAGGCGTGACTTGCGGCGTTGGAGGCGGCGAGTCGTCGGTTGTTTCGAGGGTGAGGATGGCCGATTTTCCGAGAGGATGGATTTGAGCGAGGGCTTTGAGGGAAGATATGTTTCGCGGGTAGTTGATGACTTTGTACTCGAACGATGGGTTCTTGGCTTTGATTTCTTCGAGCGCCCAGAGGCACCGGAAGCCCTGGGAAGAAGCGAGATTGTGTAGAGTTGGGATTGTCTTCTGAGCTGCCGACGCCATTGCGAAAGGGAATCGTAGAAAGTCGGGGAGAATGGTTGTTATTGTCGTAATTGAGATCGTGGGCGGCAAAGGAGGTATGGAATGTTGGATCCGAGATAGCCCTGAGAAGTCTTCTGCAGTAGACGCAGGCTATCTATATACCATCTCCTCACCGACCCTAATGGCATATCTACCCCCTAGTGCACAAACAGAGAAAACTAAGGCCCCTCATCTACTTCTCATATTCTAAGTCAGGTTAGAGCTCGTGCGTAGAGTAGTGCTCACATAATGGAGGAATACCAAGCCCTCAATTCCCAATCAAAATGACAAATACGCTAGCCGCACTCCAAGTGAGCTCAGAATTGAACGTAAACAGGATAGATACACCTCTAGGCTCGTTATACGCATCCAGACGCAGATATGTGGATGTCAATTTGAAGGCTAGTCTTCCTTCAGTTACTTCCCATTCCTTTTGCCTGATGGGCCAAGCAACCAAAATCCCCTTATCTTCCCCCACCCAACCAAAGACAACACCCTCATTCAAACTGCTCCCTCAAGTCCATCGGCATCCCATACCTCTTCAAATACCAACTCTATCCTCATCCGATCCCACCACCCCTTCAACCTAGGAGACTTCTCACCCTGCAAAAAACCCCTCGTAACCGCAATATCCACCGATCAGCTAATACGGACACGTTATTGTACTGGTGCTGCGTCAACGGATACAAGACGAGGCGGAATAAATAGTTTATTGGGAATGTTGCAAGGACAGGGGACTTCGAGGACAAGGATGTAGTTCAACTTGACTGTAAGCGTGGAAGAAGCGAGTTCCGTGAGTGTCCCGTTTCCGTATTCGGCGTTGATGTATTCGAGGATTAGGCGGACAAGATCAGGGGAATATAATACCAAAACCCAGATAAATCATGAAGAATATATTGGAAAAATACCTAGGTATCTAACTTATCTAACATTTGCGCAATCATATCATTCCTCATGAAAAGAATATAACCGCCTCTTCTCATCTACACAATTCTCTTCGCAACAACTATACAAGGCTCCTTCATATGCCACGCTCGCAGCTTCGCCTCTGCAAGAAGATTCGGCTGCATCAGCGTCTCAGTCGCACTTCTTGCCCTCGCCCCCTTTGTCTCTTTCTCTGACTTGACCAGCTCTAATTCCTCTACCGTGACGCCGATTTCGAAAGCTCCGCTGGATAGCGCGACGATACCGAGATCGGACTCAACGGTTTCTCCCGGTTGGATGATTGGGAGTTTGCGTTGGAGGACTCCTGTCCATGAAAACCGTTTGTCCAAGTCGAGAGCAATGTTGTGAGGCAGACCGGCGAGGTGGGGGAGGATTCTGAGAAGCGGCGAGATTGGTTGAGCACTTCTATTATACACCTTCGTCCTTAAAGTAAGGAACTCATCGACTGGAACCTGGAACCTAGATTGGCCGAGCTGCTCTATGTTCTCATCGTCCTCGGTAGCTGGGTAGTCAGAGATGACACGGGTCTCTATCCTGACATCCTCCAATCTGATTGCCTCGGCCATCCGTGCTGAGAGTCGGATGCTGCGGAGTTCAATTTCGCCATGGCGACCACTACCTTCCTCTGTCCACGTCCCGCGCACGATTTTTAGAAGCTCATCGCGATACCAGAAGCCTTCCCTACTTGCACGCTCCATTTCAGGTGAGATTTTGCTCGCACTGACGACAAACTGGCGTTGATTTGCTGGGTTTAGGGATGGAATAGGCGCATGCGGATCTTTCAGATAGATTTTGGGTAGGATCATGACGACCCTGTTGACATGGCCTGGCTGGATGACTTCGCTTACTGCGTACGCATTCTTCCAGAGGTCTTCATCTTCCCTATCCTCTGTGGTGGGCGGACGAACTTGCATGGATATGGCTAGTGGATTTGGCCAGGAATTGCGAAGATCCAATAGGAGCATGCAGTACTCATCGGTATTGCCTTGATTTTGCAAATGTTGTAGAAACGATTGGAAATTAACATCATTCTTGTTGCAAAGGACAGATGATGGATAAAGGGATGCCGACGAAGACAGAACAGCATCTGAAGAAGCACAATGTTGTTGGTTCGACCAGATGAAATCACCCGATAAAGGTATAATGTCGGGTCGTTGCAGCTGAACGCTTGCATTCACAGTAATCGCTATGGGAATGGAGACTTGACGGGTGAAGAATCGATCCTGAACTTCTGAGCGGCGTTTGCCAATGTTGGCGTAATCGATCTGGATCATTGCATCGGTCAAGCGTGTTCGGCCGACTACTTCGATATCAAATGTTGCCACTTCGCCGGGTTTAATGTGAATAGACTCTGCTTCATCGGTCCTGCACCATCGTAGGGGTGGAAAATGCGCGAGTTGGACTTCCAGTTCATGTAGCTCTGCTCCAGGGAGATCTCGATTGGAGGTAGCAGCCTGGAGCGTAGATGTCGCTGAATCTTGGAACGAGATGTGCACAAAGTCAACTACGGTTGTCGAGCTAGTATTCTTGAGAGTGATTGAAAACTGCCTCTTCTCCCCTTCAAGCACCATGATAGATGATTGTGGCAAAGACACGTTGGTGACAACGACTATAGGCTGATCTTGTATGACATTGAAAGTCAACGAAGCTGGTTTTGGGGCGGATGTACTTGCGCGGGATAGGGTAGCAACGGCCGAGGCGGGTCGAGAAACAGGCGCACCAAGACATGCCTTCAGCCCTATCTTCTTGATCTTGCTTTCTCTTTCTGGTTTCCATGGCTCAGGGAAAATTGGGAATAGACGCTCCCTGCACCCTGCTACTTTGATGTAACAGCCAATTATCTTCAATGTCCCTGTTGAACGTGGTATTCCAGTGATGGGGAACTTTTGAGTTCTATAGGGACCCAGGATGAAGTTTTCCTCGTGAGCAACAAAATCGACATCTTCGGTTGCTATTTTGAGTGAGTCAACCTCTAACTCGAAATCATAGGGGTTTTGCAGAGATATCACGAATCGATATTCTTCGTTCGCCACAAGTACTGTTTCTGTAGCGGTTGACTGCGGCTTTTTCACCCATGGATTATGGATGAAAGGTCCATCCTTTCCGGACGTTGTTGACTTGAGTTCCGCCGGTCGATGTTGTGTAAGTCGTAACGGGACTAGCTCTTCGAGAATAAATAGCCCACGAACCAAGAAATCATCCCAATAATCAGTTTCCACATGCTGCAAACCAAGTTTATTAGAAGCGGCAACCGTCCGTGAAATGTTAGCATACAACCGAACTTGCTCTTCTCGTGGTAAAGACACAAATACGTCTGTACTATTTGGTTTGGGAGCAGTGCCAGGTCCAGCTAAACGAAGTAGTAATGCAGTAAAGTGGATGACTCCATTGAAGTCTGGCAGAGCTTCACAAAAGTTGATACACATTCGTAGAATGTCCAACTTCAGACTTAGACTTCCAAATGCACGTAAAGATGATACTCTCAGTATTTCTTCGACGGCAAGTTGGCAGGCCTTACTTGTGGATAGGCCTTCAATACCACTCTCTGCCGAGTTAAATAAATTAGTATCGAGTAATGTGCCTCGTGAGTCTGGCACACCGTAAGTGCGACCAAGAAGGCCCAAAAACTCATTGATTCCATTCTCTACTTCGCCTTCTCCAAGATTGAGAGCGCCTGCACCAGACGCGCCTCCGCTGGCCATGTTGAGAGCAGCCAAACCAGCAGCTGGGTGCACTCCCATCTCTGCTGCGCCAACTTTCCGCGCTTGAACAAGGCCAGGGATGAGAGAAGAGATGAACTCTTTCATAACAATAGCCTTCTTTCGCTGGAGGCCTAAAGATGACAGTACAGCCGCAACGCCAGCGAGAACCACGACACGATCAGTGGCATTGATCCCCGATGTCTCGACAGGTCCTGGCAATGCGCGAAGGAGCATAGTGGCGATATCATATCTGGTTGGATGAACACTTATCCGAGGAACAGATAACCTTGGCTTCTGCCGAAGTGGCGTATTTTGAACTAGGTGGTGTAGTGAGTCGTCATCCAGATATCCAGCAGACAGATTCATAGCCGCAAGAAGCTTGGAAAATCGAATGACGCATTCGGAGAATGCCAATGGTGGAAGGGACTCGCCTGCAAAATTCGCAGCTCGAGTATATATATTCAGAATCATGTTCACGAGATCTGGGATGGAAGAGTTGAGATTCTCGAGAGAGGCTTCATGGCCGGCAGACTTGGTGCCGCCTGGTGTTTTAAAATCGATAACGCTGTTAGATGGTGTATGTTGGGGTGACTTGCTGCCTAACTTCTCGTTCGTAGGCGAGCACACTGAAGGAATCTAGGCAATGTTAGTCGTTGAAGTTATCATGTACGTGCCATACAGACCTGAAAATCCATGCCGGACCATGCAAATAATAACAAGCAGACCATGATATTTTCTAAGGCTTTTGCATGCCATAGATGGTCACTGAATGTGCGCGCCTTTACCGCACCGTCAATGAGTTCTTTCATAGCCTCATGCCACTGCCCAGCGCACATATATAATGTGCCAATAACAATGCTTATTCGGCCCCGACCTTTGTTGCGTGCCCGTTCTCCAGCGCCTCCTGAACCAAATCCATGGATGGATACTCTGTCGCTTTGATCTTTTGCTCCCGAGCCAGATTTTGACGAATTGCTATTTGTTCGCTGTAGCGTATTTCCTGAATTGATACCAGCAATATCATCAAAAGTAGTGGGTGGCGTCCGCGCCCCTTGGGTGACGGGCGATGTTGCGCGTGAATCGTCGTTTGCCATTGAGAGACCTGTAGTTGATGGCAACACGGGCATAGACATGCGATGGAGGTCTTTTTGTGCATTGGATATTGGAGAGTCCGGCCTACTAGCAATGGGAGTTTGGGAGTTTCGCCTCGAGAATTGCGCACCGGCAAGATCGGGGTTTGACCAGCTAGGAGCATTATCTGCCGCTCCATTCTGAGACGAAGGAGATGGGACTGTTGGTAAAGCTAATATCGACTTTGCTAACGTATTCAATTCTGCCAGGAGAGTTGAGGTCAAATCGCACATAAAAGTCTTCAACGTTGTTGTCTTCAGTTGCGCCTTTGGAGGAACTAGTACTGTCTCAGGGGGAAGGTGCCGATGCCGTGTCTGGGAAGCTGAGTCGAATAGCATGAAACTATGGAGGTATGCCTTGGGAAACTGTTCTCTTAGGTTTTCGATCACGGTCTGAATTTCATAAGCATCTTGGTCTTCCGGTGGCGGGCTGGCTGATTCGCCATTTGTGGTGTTTTCATCAGCACGTGACTGGTCAAGCCAGGCATACTCAGTCGCATCACCGATTCCAACCACTAGAAGTGGCTCCCGAAACACTTCAAAGGGTGAAAGAGATAAATGAGACGCTGGCGGATGAGAGGTTGAGAGATCATATAAAAGAGTGCCACTGGGAAATGCTAATGGGGAGAACATATCTAAGTGACGCTAAGATCAGCAAACAAGTCTTTTGCAACAAAGGGTTTCTTCGCGGGTCGTACTCCTATCTGGCCTTGGATCCGGAGTAACATCTCCAAGGCGGACTATAGAGCATGGCTGTAGAAGGTCCACGAACGTTAGGAAGCGTGACCGCTTGATACGCCCGACGGGCAGAAGAAGGGCTCTGATGCGCGCAGGCGCAATCGGGGAGAGAGGATCGGCCGACATGGCAACATCAGGAACCGGGCAGACCAAAGTGGTCGTAAGAAGAAAGAATTATCGCGACAGGGGAGCGTGAAAGATAGCTCGAGGCATCATATGTGGTATTACGGTGATAATGAATTGGCTTCGGCGATGCTGGGGCTAGGTTGACAAAAGACGGCTTGGCGCGCTAAGCTATTTGGGGCACTAGCCTGAAACCCCTGGACCTTCCGGAACGCTGGACCTCACTTGTACCTAACACCAAGAGGCAACCATCCTCAAAACCAGCACATCTCTATCCTCAGCCTTGGTGTCGGTCCCGTGCCCATTCTTTTAGCGATTTCTTTTGCATAGCGGGTATAGACGGACTTTGCACACAGCATAAGGTCTTTGGCGTTCCATTCCATTTGCTATTTTGCCACCAGGCTTCATTCTACACGTCAGCCCCATTCGCTGATTTTGGCCACCTTCGCTACAGGCGGGATATGAAATTTGCTTCAGCGGTGCCTAGATAAATCATCCTCTCTCAGTTCAAACAACCCTTTCTGCTGTCATCGATCAAAAGCCCGCCCACCATGGCTGCGGTGGATTTTGCGCGGTTGCGCAACCAGACCATGGCTGACGGCCTTGATAGCGAGGTCACAGTCAACACCAGAGCCTTGATAGACAAGGTATTGGCTCGCTACTCGAGTGAGCATACGACTCTGCGAGAGCTGATACAAAACGCCTCGGATGCTGGAGCGAATACAGTCGTTATTAAATTTGAGACCGACCCTTCTCTTAGTGTTCCAACTCCACTTGGCTCAGAAAAACCTGTCCTTTTGAAACATATCATCCAGAACCATACGCTCAAAAGGCTCATAGTATCCAACAACGGACAGCCCTTTACTGCCGCAGACTGGAGTCGTTTAAAGAGTATTGCCGATGGAAACCCAGACGAAACCAAGATCGGCGCATTCGGTGTCGGGTTTTACAGTGTGTTTGCAGACTGCGATGAACCATTTGTAGTCTCTGGAAATAAGACCATGGCATTTTACTGGAAAGGAAACACTTTGTCGACCAAGGTTGCCACAGTACCTGGAGATCAACACTCCTCCCACACAACATTTTCGCTGGATTACCGGCAAGCTAACCCGGCATCACCATCCTATAACCCATCAAAGATCCCTAACTTACCCACACTATGTCAGTTCCTCGCGACCAGCTTGACTTTCGTTGGCCTGCAGTCCATCGAACTGCACCTAGATGATCATAAAGTCGCATCATTTTCTAAGAAGATTTCTCCTGCCATGGATATTAAAGTTCCACAGGGTTTGAAGACTGAAACGGAAGGTGGCCTTATGCGCGTCACACATGTTACTCGACAACACTCTCAGATTGATGCAGAATGGTGCAATGTCCTTGCCATAGCCCAAAATCCACCAAAACGCGCTACCGAGTTGGTACAGGCTGAAGTACGAAACGCAGGAACAGCGCTCAAGAGTTTTTTCTCGAAATTCTCGAATCCTCAGCCACTTCCTAAAGTTTCCAAGCCACAACTCACTGCGGAAAGGAGTGCTACTTACGGGGAAGAAATCACGGGCGATTCGAAAGGGGTCATTTTTCTGCAGGTGTTCACAGTCGAGGTTGGCACTCGAGTCTCTAGAAGTTTCTCGGCTGAGATTGAACGAGCAACGAAGAAGCCTCCGCCGCGCACGACGAGAATAGCGTTGCTAACATCACCATACCACGATCCCGCGGCATCTCTGTCTACAGGTTCTGGAACCACAGCAGATTTGGCAACAAAGATATTTGCTGAGGTCCTACCTACTAAAACAGGCCGTATTTTTATTGGTTTCCCTACCGCTCAGACGACAGGCTACCTGGCTCATATATCTGCTCCTTCTTTGATACCAACTGTGGAACGTGAGAATGTAGATATGAATGCGCGCTACATCTCCACGTGGAACATCGAGCTACTTCGAGTGGCGGGCTTAGCATGTCGGATATCGTACGCTTCAGAAATGGCCGAGATTCATGCGAGGGTTGGAAAGGATTCTATGGAGTCGTTGATTCCCAGAGCCTCCTACGTTTTTCAGCAGTACACGGCGAATGCTTCACACCCTTCAACATTGCTTGGGGAGAAGATAGAAGAGGCATTTTGGAATTGCTCCAAAGACCGGTCTATCGAAATGTTATCCACCAAAGGTGTCATGCCTAGTAAGAACGTCAGAATGCCTGCTGAAACGCTCAGCTTCCTTGGTGAGGTTCCTATGGTGCCCCAAGAATTAGCGACTGGTGCGGTGGCATTCATGCTCACCTTACATCAACGTGGCTTCATCTCAGAGTTGACTATGGGGGACATCAGACGGGGTCTAGAGTCTCGAGCACTAAGCGAAGATGAGCTCGTAGAGTTCCTCAAGTGGTGTGGGGCTAAGCTTGACAGCAGTGAAATCGATGCCGGAGGGATCCGCAGCCTCTTCGAAATTACGGTTGCCAACATCGATGTCAAACCTGACGAGAATTCGGGTAGAATCCTTGCGTTAGGTGATATTAGCACGTACGTCAACGCCGCAAGAATCACTCCAACTTTACCACTTCCTCTCGACACGATACCTTTCGCTTTCTCGAAAGCCATTCCTGCAAGGCAATTACAGATGTTCGGCTGGATCGAACTTTCAATGGTACGATGGCTTCGACATATGACCGCCGAACCGCAGCTTCAAGAGTTCACATCGTCAGAAAAGCTAGCAATCCAAGTACTTAGCTTAACTTCGAAATGCTGGGAGCAGTTGGATGGGGGATCTAAAGAAGCTGTCATCAACATCCTGAGATCTCACATGATCATGCCTACAAAGATGGGCATGAAGCGTCCGGAAGAGTCCTATTTTCCCACTGTCAAATTATTTGAAGATCTACCGACTGTCAAACAGTTCCCAGGCTCTAAAGAAAAGTTTCTCCAAGCTTTGGGTGTTCGCAAAACAGTCGACCTACCGATGGTCTTTGACAGGATGCGGAATCGGGATGCGAACCAACAGTCGGAGAAAATTCCATGGAACCACGTCGACCTTATTCGATATTTCGCATCCGTTATTGACGAAATTCCGAAGAAAGATTTGGATCGCTTACAACAGACTCCGTTTTTACCTGGTGAAGGTGTTTCTGTCCGTGCAGGACAAATGTTCAAGGCTTCAGACCTCTTCGCCCCTGACCAGGCCATCCTATCTCTCGGCCTAACTCAGATCAAATTGCCTTTCGAATTCAAGTCTAATTCGCGAGAAGGCACACTTCTCCTTCGTCTCGGCCTTAAGCAATGGCCCGACTCCATCGTGATTGCGAATATCTTGCACCGTGCCGGGAAGTCAAACGACAAGCAGTTATTCACGTTGGCCATGGAATATCTATTGCAGAACTATTTCAAAAATGGGTATGCAATGGAGCTTAAGCAGTTCGCAGGACTGACTATTCCAATCTTGCCAACGGAACAGGCGCCATTTCCTGCACTTGTGGGGCCATTCCAATGTTTCACGAACGAGCAAGCAGCCTGTCTAGGCTACGCCATACTCAGGAAAGACCTTAGACCCCATGCAGATAAGTTCGGTGTTCAACGTGATCCTCCTGTGCAGGACTGTGTTCAGCGTTTGCTCAAATCACCACCAAAAACGAAATTGGACGCTGAAATGCAGTTTGCCTACCTAGCCAGCCGCTCCTCTGACCTCGATCAGTACCGAAGTCTGGTAAATAGCCTCTCTGTTGCAAATATTGTCCCCATCTTTCGGAAGTATTACCTTGATCCCAGCTGTAGTGGCTTCGAGGATCGGACGCGGAAGCAAGTAGGGAAAACGGAAATGCGCATCCATCACTTTGACCCCCCGGAACATGTATTCGTCGGCCGTGACCAAGAGTATCGAGGTATCCTCGATTACATACAATATGGCGCGGAAGCCACAGCTTTCCTTCTTAAAGTGGGAGCCAAGCATGAGCCCAGTACGCATGATCTGGCGACGCTGCTGTGCAAAAGCCCATCCCGTTTCCTGAATACTATTGGGCAAGACAAGTACCTTGATCTGCTCAGAAAGCTTGCAGAGCACGCTGGCAACTTATGGAAAGATAAAGAGCTGGTTAAATCATTGATAAGCTCAAGAGTCCTACTCGGGTACCGCGATATCAAAGAAGACTTAAAGAAACAAAGTACTCCCGAGGAGGATACCTATGATGATTTCGACGAGCCTGGAGTTCACCGAGAGTGGTCGCTGAATAAGGCAAGCGAAATTGTAATCATTGATGATGTCAACTACATGACACGATTCCGAGATTATATCATCGCCGCGCCCCAGGAAGAGTTACTTGAAGAGTTCTACGCTCGCTTCGGGGTCAGAAAAGTCTCGGAGTTGGTAAAGAAAGACCAGCGCATTGGAACTATGGTACGTGATCAAACCCCAGCTCAGCAGTTGCGAAAGGATATTTTGGAACGCGCTCGTCTCTTCCTCCATGAGTATGAGCGAGACGCCTCGTCCAAGGCGATTCGACATGACGCGAAATGGCTCAACTCAAATTTGAGCGTGCAATGCGTCTCCGATATCTCGATACGCTACTCGCTTGCGGAGCTCAACATTGCCACTTCGTCAAGGAGAACTGCAGCAATCATCAAGGTGCGCGGTGCTGGCTATGTCCTGAACATCACGCCAAAATACGACTTGTATGAAGTCTCAAGTGAGCTTGTTAGGCTCTTGATCCAGCGTCCGAAACAGAACGATGCCATAGCGCTTGAGAGGATCCTTACGGAGTCACTCCGTCGTCTGCAGGAGAAGGGTATCAATGTGGAGCGTATCCTACGGAAGAAGGAATACGAAGCGAGAATCGCAAAGCAGCAAGAGCTAGAACGCGAATATGAGGAGCAACAACGAGCGGCCGAGCAATCTAAGCAAGCCAAATCTAGTGCTACTGAAGTAGACGATGTGGATGATGAAGTCCCCGCCACACCAGAGAAGACCCACAAGATGCCTGGAGCGTTTGACAGCCCCGACACAGAGATCGCAGAGAATAATCGGCGATCTATGGATAAAAGCGTGCTCAACAATTGGGCTAAGAAACTTGGTTTCAAGAACGCGCCTACTCCTCCATCTGGCACCGATGGCCCTCAGATAAATCGAGACATCCAAGCTACGCAGTCAAATATTCAAAATGCCATTAAGGAATGCCGACCTACCAACATGTCCAGTATCTCGAACAAGCATCACCAAGACCCTACCGAACTAGACAAAGGCGGTTATTGCAATGGCGAACAATGGGAGAATCTGCACAAGGCATTCTCGATTCCATATAATGGACGCCATGTTGACGTTTACTATGGAAAAGATCAAGCTGAGCAACCCAAAGAGCTGCAAACCGAACTCTCGTCTTTTCTTCCACTCATTTTCGGCTTGACTTCCATCTTTGGTGTTAATCCTGCAGCTGTCAATATTTTCTTGGACAAGAAGTCTAACACTGTTGCCTTCAACATGAGTGGCAGCTTGTTCTTCAATATGGCATGGTTCATGGCGTTGCATTCTAAGGAGTACAATTCGTTGGCTGGTAGACTTAGGGCGTTGGATAGTTGGTTTCTAACCTATTGCCATGAACTTGCGCACAATCTGGTTGCGGATCACAACGCAAGACACAGTTGGTATCAGCAACAGATTGCGATTGAGTACAGTCAGCAGTTCAGGTCGGCACTTGCAGGTTTCACTCAGGGCCTGCTAATCTAAATTGTTGGAGAAGTGTAGACTTTTTATGTGTTATTTCGACATAGACTTATCCCCCTCCATTCACAGCGTGGTTTGCATGAGTATGGTCACGAACTAGGGTAGAACAGAACAGAGCTAATTCACGTCATCTTTCAATTTTTGGACACCATTTGCACTTTTTGGTAAATTAACACTTGGGTTATACCACAAGGGGCACTATGTATGTCGATTCGGTCGAAAATCGTAGCCTTTCTCACTTGTCTATCTCCAAATTACCTTCTCTACCCCTCAAGCTCCTCCCTAACATCAATCGCCCCTCTTCTCAACAGCCGATTCAACGCTCAAATAGGATGCATCTCCCCTCCACCACATTAACCTCGACTTCAATCCCCGGTCTCTTGAGTAGGTATGTCAGCATTGCCTTTGGCTTTTGGGGTTTTTAGTGGCTTTGTGCGCCAACACCACTGATGGAATAATTGGACCGCCTGCGAGTCCGAATCCCTGGCTACACGCCTTTCGTTATAATAAAGCTGAAAATGACGTGTCCAGCAGCCAAGCCAGCAAGGCTAGACTCACGCGCGATGCATGCCTCAGCCTTGTTGACACACGAGACACATCGCCCACTGCTTGCTGAGGGGCCTTTTCCAACACCGTGCAATCCAAATTTGCTTCTTATACCAACAGCCAAATAAATTCATCATATCATGGCTTTCCCAAGGACGCTAGCCGACTTTCGAGCCGAGATATTGCGCAATCTAGGCGAGTCGATGAAGAGCCTTATCGACAGTCTCGAGCGCTCGCAAGCTCAAATATCATATGGTCTTGACGACTTGGAGACCGTAAACTGGATTATTCCACGCATCCGGAAGTCTCACTCTGATTTGGAATACTTATTCCACCGTATGCATCCAACGTCCATGGTGAATATGCCAAAATGCCTGGCTATCAGCACATATCAATTCACAACGGACAACGCCGGTACGTGCATAAGAAGAGTTTTTTTCCTCTAGACTAGTTAAGACCTTACCAAGAGTTGGCCCTTTTTACGCCTAGTCTAGTAGGTTGTTTGGGAGTTCTCCATGGGGGCTATCACTTCTCAGAGACGCCGATTTAGTGAAACTGACTCGAAGAATACAGGTCATGTTAAGTTCGACTGTAGGCATTTCACTGGTCTAGAAGAGTTCTATGCCTATCTTCCAGACCTAGATGACAATGGACCCCTAGATGGCCAACGAGGTGTTCACCTGTGCGCAGTCTCTCTCAATACCTACTTTGAATGAACGGCGGCTTATGCTATACAGACTCTTTTCACCCAGACGCGACTTAGAATCCCAGCTGAATGATCTATCAGAATCCATTCGAATTCTACGGACGGACGACACCATAGAGCGTTTGAAGAAGAGAACCCGGTTTGCCGCAGATTGTTTCGTGACCTTGAAAAAGGGTTCTCGTGCAAAGCATGGCGAAATTTCTGACTCTGCGCTCATTGCTGCATTGATTCTCGTATATGCTAAAAATTTTATTGAAGGTAGGGAGCTTTTAGAGCTTCTAACTATATTTCTTCCGGCTCCGAATGATGATTTCACCCCATTGCTTCCGGATATCTATGAAGGTAGAACAACAAGTTTCCGATTTTGGCTTTAGAACGCTACTAATGGCCTCAGATGAGCTTCACGAGCCCATAGCAGATCTTCGTTTGAAAACTATTCCACCAGTTCTATACACAACGCTGCAACCAAACCATATAACACCATCATTCAAGCAACAATTGTCTACAAAGACTGCGATTTCCCGGTGGGCTTCCAGCCGTCCCAGGTTCATTTCTTGACATGGACATGCGGAAGCCGCATGGAAAATTGCCATATACCAAATGCAAAACCGCACTATGGGGGTCATTTCGTAGGAGTACACAAAATTGGGTGGCGATTGGAGTACTTGCCGACGTCAAAATGCTCGCCAAAATAGGCGAAAATCTTTGCAAAACCCTTAATGCCCATGATTCGGGCAAGAAGGAGCTTGCGCTACACTGGAATCAGATTCTTCCATACCTTTATGCGATTGCCATTAATGACATCCGCATTTCTCTTCGATTCACAATGAATCAGCTCGAACTTTTGGTACATTCTTACCCCTCTCTAACATATGGCGTATATCTAGAAACTCATCAATAAGCAGGGATATCAGAATACGGCAGTACCAACGATCACTTTTGCGAGCACTTGTGCTATGTTCTTAACCCATCTTGACTACTATCGAAGACTCATTGGGGTCTTGGGCAAAGAATTGCCCAACTTTCCGATTAAATGGGCCATATATCCACCAATGATTCCTCCTCCATACTGGCTCTGTGAAACTGAAGAACGTCTTCGGATAACGGAGAGAGAGGTATTCAAATCATATGAAGAACTCAGGAAGATCCGCGAAATGGTACGCAAGCGTAACGTGCTGACGCTGAAGTGCCTAGATTCATAGCTGATCATTGGACTTAGGTCACAAGGCAACACACTCTTTCACAAGCGCGGAAAGCAACGATACTCACGATCCTCGCCTCAATTTTCATCCCTGTTAGCTTTGTAGCCGTACGTACTTGTATGAAGATAGTGTGCACATTTCTCGCTAATGCTTCTCAGACATTTTTCGGTATGAACACTCAAGAAATCAACTCATCTGCCTGGCCTTTGAAATACTATTTCGCAGCCGCCCTGCCGCTAGCCCTCATCACGATTGTAGTTCCTCTATACTTCATCGACACAGTTGCATTGCTTGCTCGCACGGCCAAACACATATACAGCAAGCTGCATGAGTCTAATATTCTTTGGCTTTGCTTTCGAGAGTTTTTCATTGCGCTGTCATTGGTGTTTTGTATATTTGTCGATGCGACAGAGCAACGTACCCTAAACATGGATGCAGAATATTTTCGATATTTAGTCATAATCGGCTTCGGTCACGTGTTCTCCTCTATATTTGCTCTATACGTTCTTACCAGAGCTGTTCTATTCATCCGATGGCTTACGAATTCCAGGCCGGATCGTTCTACAATTCTGCGCAAGGTCTGGAGCAACAGATTAGACGTCGCTAGGTTTCTTCTCATACATTCATATTATATTTGGTTATTTGTTTTCTTGTACGTCGAGTATCCATTTTATTTCATTTACTATGTCGTTCTTTTTTTTTCATCTTCGAAGAGAAAGGAAAATCAGGAAGCTCGCATAGAACGGTTCGGTATTTCGAGACGATGGTGAAGGCTGTAAATGAAAACCACTGTACCATTATAGCGAAGTGAACAGGGGGTTAGAGGAGGACCCCAGAATTTTTGATTCCTGGCCGCACACCAGAAACTATGAAACAATTATATAGAGCCTGTTGGATTTACGTCCTATGCCGCAAAGACGCCATGTCTCGAGTCCAGATTTATTGCGCTGAATACGCTTATCGTATATGCACACCGAGAGTAAGTTTCGACGGCGCTTATAATAGAAGTTAGAGTGTCTATGTAGAGCTAGATGTAAAGTCCAGCGATTGATGCTTGAGCCACTGGAATACAGTGATGCTTGATATTCTTTGCTGGCAAGTTCACTCGGAGAGACTGACTTTACGCTAACAGCACTTTTCTCCTTTGGAGTATGGATCCAATAACTGTGCGATTTTTCAATTTTGACTTAATTTCCCAATCAATTTATCTTCGAACTTTAAATAATAAAAAAAGGTAGCTCCTGCTGTGGGCTTGTTATTCGAGAACTGACGAAGAATTTGAGTAGTGGAAAAATAATTTTGTGTAGACTATTCTTACAGGGAACTACGTCATATTGTACTAGATTATCTTCACAACTCTTGTGCTACGCACCCAAAGAGCCGTGGGTGCGAGTTTACATGAACAGGTAGAGGACTGGCACAAAAGACAGTATGGATTAGGGTGCATTGATAGATAGACTATATGCTGATTCTTGTGGTCCGTATGGCTCAGTGTGATCTATATGCGGGTACTGAACGTGACAGGTATGAATTTGGTGCGGCCCAAGCTCGGAGCCGAGTCATTCCCACAGTCACACCTTCTCACGGCTGCCTGATATGAAGATTCCGTCATAAGCATCGCTTTGTCCGAACATTTGAGCGGGAGTTTCTTTCTCCTTAGAAAACTAATATGCCACGAAAGACCAAACGCCGATGGGTTCGCAGAAAGCCTTACTCTCCATTTCTCTTCCTTGACCTACCCACAGAACTGCAAGTTCATATCCTCAGCTTCGTAGACCTTCGCACGTTGTATAACGCAAGTCTCAGCTGTCGATACATCACACAAACATTTCGCAACTTTCCTGAAGCCCTCATTCAGGGAGCAACAGGCCAATTGGGGAAACAGTTGCAGAATCTCATGGTAACAACTTACAAAATCGCGCACAGCATTAATTCCCAAGACTCCATGGAGCTCTCGAACATGGACGTATTTCTTTCAGAGCACCTAGACACAGAAGAGCGTCCTTTTTTCCTAAAGTCTACTGAAAATCCTATAGAGGTGCTAGATATTCTCTGCGCCCTCGACTGGGAGATCTCGTCCCTTGTTCAACAATACGCACAGGACATCTATAACTCCGTATATCACCACGACAATCCTGGCGCGATTCCCCCTCCCGTCAATCTCTCACCATCTGAAACTCATAGAATCAGCGGCGCGTTCTGGTACTTGAAACTTTACGGGGTAATATTCTACAACTACGTCGATCACTTCGATGTCATTCTCTCGCCTCTTCGTCCCTCCTTCTTAAACAGGCTTTCCACGTTTGAAATCGATGAAATGGTTACAGTATACCAATATATGGTGTGTTGTCGGCTACATTTTGAATCTGCGTTTCCGCATACGGATTGTCCGTATATTGGCACTCATCCATATCGGAACCGCGATCCTTTTGAATGTCGGCATTGTAATGGGCGATATAGACCTCCCACGATCAAAAATCTGAGCCATTGGCGTAACCAGGAATTCTGGCACATCATTGAGTCCAATTATCACCGTTTAGATGGCATTTGGGCCGAGCCGACAGTGAGTAGGGATACACCAGTGAAGATGTGGAAGGATATGCCAGAAACGAATACGCCGAATAAAGGATGGCAAGAATGGTGCATATACAGAGACTCGAATAATGACAAAGTTAACTATGTGGTGGACTTCAGAAACTTGGGTTACTGCTTTTGGGATGACAAGAGGATGGAAGACCTGCACCTGGTCGAAGAATGGGCAGACATAGCAAGGCAAGTATGAAAACTCTGTAGGTGTAATTGCTTCCGGGGATCCAAGCTGGTGGATCCGCTCATGCAACAATATCTCCGCCTTCCTGAGCCCTCTGACACCCTGACTTCGACCATTTGGTACACGGCATATGCATAAGCGCTCTCGAATGCCGTGTGTCACACCTAAGTCAGGTTCAAAATCATCAGTAAAGACGTAGCATGGAAACAACTCCTGTGAGTACGACGACTGATTTCGGGCAGTCTCGTCCGGCAAATAATCATTGACACCAAAAGTATACGACTAGACCTGACGAAAGCGTCTCTGCTCTTCAGTCAATCCCAAAATTGGACGTCCGCCCAGTAGAGCAACTTCCCCAAGACAAAATACAATACGTGTTCCCTTACATATCCTTAACCTCATTTCCCACAGAAGCAACACCTCCCTGGTACGTGCCATAATCCGTATATCTATAATACGGGCTACACGAACACCGCTCGTTAGTAAACACAAGTGATATTTATATTCGAAGCCAGAGAAACTCACTTGTACTTTCCATACCAATTGTCCGTAGCCATCTTGGGTTCTTCGGTGGAAGGTTGAGGCATTTCGCGCTTCCCGTGGTCTGGAACTATCAGTGTGGTGTTTCAGAGACGGGTGTTGATGAAAATACTTGGTGTCATTTCGACTTTGTCTATCATGCTGGTATCTACTCTCTGCTCATGATGATTATGCATCGCCATGTCGGAATCAGCGGGGATAGGTGCGGCAGAGACAAAGGCCATGAGACCAGCTAAGAGAATCAAGCCACGCATGGTGTATTAAAGCCCTTGACAGCAAGAAAATCGTTCCGGTAAGGCCTGTAAGATGAGAAGCGTGATCAAAAGAACAAAGACCGAAAGCTGTTAACGACAGACTGGGGGTGAAGAAATAGATCTTGAAACACATCGGACAAAGTCATATTTATATAGCAACGAAATAGAAAGTACTGGAGCCGCTACTTCGATTCCAACCAAACACAACAGATCAGAACAGACAAGTCAACGTTCCATACCCTAACCTCTCCAAAGCGTACAAAAAAAATATTCTCCGCGTGATACACCTCTCTTACCCATCCGTCCGTCCGGGTCCGTACGCAAGGGCAACCAGCTTCACACGGCCTACCACTTAGCCATATGCATACACAATCCCAACTCATCACCTGTCCTTCACTTTCAAGACGAATTTTGTAGCGATCGACATCCATCAGTCAACAAAAAAAAGAAGCAAACGGTTTAAGTCCCACCCGCCATTCTTTTTATGGTTTTGAAGGAAGGAGCCATGCTCACAACCATTCCGACGAAGCCACGATAGAGACACTAACGTTTGTGTTGCGCGTGTGCCTGCGTCAAGGTGGCACTGAGCAGACCACAAACAATTTCACCACATGCGAAATGACTTATGTGCCTGGACCAATGTTCATGTTTGCGTTGCACTCGATGGAACAATGTACAACGCAATTCCATTTGCAAACACGGCATCTAGCCGTGGGTTCTCAAGGCGAGCTATCACATCTGTCAGGTAGGCAGGCAGGCAGGCAGACAGATACTCTACTCTACATTCTTCTCGCTGTTCTCTAAATCCCAAAAGCGAGAGTCCCTTCACTCTCTGTCTCTTCTTACCATCACCGAAAATGCTGCCCGCCATCCTAACCTTCAAGCCCCGCAAACGCTCCTCCTCGCTCTCCTCCGATACCGATACTTCCGCAACAGAAACCCTCCTCCCAACCACATGCTCAAACGCCAGCACTACTTCCCTAACAATCAAGCCCTATCCAACACCCGCTTCTCACCAAACCCAGCAGCAACAACCCACCCGGAACCACGATCTACGCACCGCCGCAAGAGCCGTGCTAATAAGTACAAGTGTTTATGTAGCCGTGGGTCTCTTTGTGATGTATAGTTTGCGGGGAGCTACGTTCTTGCCTGAAGGTGCGGAAGATGCATATTGTATGCGGAGAGTATCTCAGTATTGTGGGTTTGATTCTTATTTTTTTTTTTCTTCAAAGCAAATTGTCCTTTTACTCAAGAAAACTTAGGGGAAAACATGGACTGACTGCTGTTCAACATGGAATATAGCTCCCCTTCTCCCCTCGATACCCCAATCCCTAGAAATAATCATGTTCAACGGAACTTTTCTACACGAAAATATATATCGCGGGCCTGCGGGACCGGAGGTAGATGCTGCGTGGGAAGCACTGGGCGTGAATTGTGAGTAGAGTTGTCGAGTATCCTTATATCAACCCGCGACAGAAACATAGCATGACAGAAAATGGCAGACACGATCAACAACTAATTCATACCATTCATCCAGACCGAGGCGTCGTCATACCCGAAAGCGAAGCAGAAAAGACAGGCCTACGACACGACCAGGTGAAAATCAGTAAGGAGTATGGAGGAGGCTATCCGGCGAACGTGGAAGGACTGCATCACTTGCACTGTTTGGTAAGTCGAACCTAGGTGTGAGTCACTAGAATGAACGGCTCTGGTAATTGAGAGGAAGAAGTGGTATTGACATAGTAGAGAATCTCCTGAGGAAAACTCTCAAATGGAACTACGACTACTATCTCGCGAAGAAAGAGGGGCCTTTTTTAAACAGCGAGTACATTGTCCGCATTCATACAACGCATTGCCTTGATATTTTGCGGCAACAGCTGATGTGCGTGACGGATGTGGGCGTGTTGGGCCAGGTGTGGTGGCAGCCTGAAGGCAGTCCGCCATTGCCATTCGTAGACTTCAATACTAAGCACAAGTGTCGAGACTACGAGGCGATCCGGAAGTGGGCTGAAGAGCATCAGTTGCCACCAGAATCGGAGGTGGATATGAGCAAATTCTACGAGATGCCGAAGCCGGAGGATACTATTCTCCCAGAGATCCCATGAGTGGGTGTCCAGTTGAGGGATACGGGACACGATCTCAGTTTACAGTACGAACTTGTCAGACTGGACGTCCATTACTCAAGGTCGAATATCCGGACAAACCGTTCCGTGCAGATCTAATCATCGAGATCTGCAACTGTACATGTACTATATCAGACGAGTGATATGTGTAGATAACAGACGTGTTGTACTACCATAATTTGCTTTTTTTTTCCGAGTTGTTGTTCGCTTGAGTCATGACTAGTTCTGCCGGGGCTTCACCACTCCATCGTGCACAATGTAGTAGACGACAGTGCTATCAGCG
Organism: Acrocalymma vagum; assembly: GCA_028476805.1. NCBI lineage: Eukaryota > Fungi > Ascomycota > Dothideomycetes > Pleosporales > Acrocalymmaceae > Acrocalymma > Acrocalymma vagum. The sequence continues at coordinate 271,256 of JAQGEP010000030.1, forward strand.
TCGACAGTCGCTAATACTACTCTCTTTGTAGTTCTCCATGGATTGGATGGGCTATCGTCTTCGGATGGAGTAGCTTCATTCGCAGGTGGAACTATGGTGATGGCGTCAAAAACTTCAGCGAGTCGACGGAGGTTCCATTTTTCGTTCAGGCGGGTAGGCAGAATCCATTCGCGCTCCGGTTCCGTCTTGAGCTCCAAAGTGTTGTTTCCTTCAGATTGTGTGCCTGCCTTCCTCTCTCGGTCTGCTTTCTTGAGAAGCTCAATCTGCTCGTCTGGGTGTACGTAGAGTCGCTGCGGGGGCAGGCCTGAAAGCAGCGGGCGCGGGAGGGGCCGATTGGTGAGGGGAGAATGGGTATGCACCTGGAGCTGGGACCAGTAGTGCTGGTAGTGGAGGTTGTGTTGGATCTGGAGGGCGAGGGAGTGCAATTGAGGCAGGTGAGTTGCGTGTGCAGTTGCAGTGTGCTCGGGGTCGGTGATGAAGGATTGGAGCGGGGCCGGTAGGACGACTGGGCTGGTCGAGGCTGGGCGCGTCATAGCGGAGGGTGGAGGTGGAAAGGGTTCGGACGAGGAGAGAAGTAATTGGTGCTGTGGTGTTTCGAATTGGCGTGGCTGAGCACGGAGCTACAGGCTGTTTGACTGCAGAGGGAAGGAGCGAAGATCGTCGAGCTTTCAGGCCAGCCAGGACCGGCAGGAGCAGCCAGCAAACAGGCAGGAACCAGCCACTCACCGACCGTCCACCCAACCGTCACGAGAGGCCGCCGAGGGCAACAAAAGGCAACGTAATGGCCGATTAGATGAACAAGGCAGCATTAAAAACTGCACTTCCTTTTCTATCCCCTCACCTGATCTTGTACTCCAGGCCGCGTCACTATAATTCTGTGTACAGTGCCCTGTTCAGCTTCAACTACCTACCATACCTTCTCCACCAAAGCCCAGCTCTACCCGTTCCAACACCATGTTTGGCGCACTCTTAGGCCCTGCGTTGCTACTACTAGCGAGCTCAGCAGAGGCCCAGCAAACGACCGAGGGCGTCTTGACTGTCCAGACTTCAATCCCGCCCTTGAACACTCCCTGCGTCGGCGATGAATGTTTGATTTCATCCACATCAATATGCTTGGAGAACTGCATCGTAGAGCCCTGCTTCCCATGTGCGTGCGCTTATGCATTACCACCTGCAAAAATATACCTAATGGAACAGTTCACTAACACATAAATAGGCTCGGCAGAACCCACCACCAGCGAAATCCAAATGAGCATTCCTGAAGGAGAGACGCCCATCTTCACCAGCGAACTGCCCACCACCAGCCCTGAAATTATCACAATGACTTCCGTCTCTACCCCCACTAACGAGACAGTAACACCTATCACCACTTCTGGACAAACCTCTAGACCGTCTTCTTCTGGCTCTGGCGCAGAATCTTCCTCTACGCGAGGCTCGTCAACCTCGTCTGGCACCGCACCTGCGCAGCAGTCTACTGGTGCCGCTGCTCCAGGCCTCAAGGGTGATGGCACATCGTATGTCTTTGCCATGGCTCTATCAAGCATGTCGATGATGTTTGGTGCCGCGTGGATCCTGCTTTAAAGCAAAAGGGGCTTGGCCTTATTCCGGATCCGAAGGACATGCTGAACAAGAATATATATGCACTTTCGAAATTGATGCTGGATCCTTTGCGGACCTTATGCGACCACGACGACAAGATTGTTGGCTAAGAACCTGCATAGTTTGCAATTGATGGGGCGTTCGGCGGGCAGCTTACAGGGCTATGTATGCTAAAATAATAAGCTTAATGAATGAACTGGCACGGTGCGAAGTTCGCAGCTGTGAGCGACTCTATATAGCCGTACTTGGTGCGCGCTCGGTGTGTTCGGTGTATTGCTGGCATCTCACCGTACGAAAGCGTACGAACATACGCAGAGATACGTGCGTACGGCATCACGACGAGTGGTTAGGGCGGGTCAATTGGTCTGGGGCGTCAGCGCACAGTTGGCGCCACCCCCGATGAGGAGAAGGAGCGCGAAGCCATCCCCCAAGTGCTCCAAGTGCCCCAAGTTTCGCACCAAGCCACCCCGATCTGGCGCCGCAAGTGGCCTCACACGCTCACCCAATCTGCACACACTGCACATCTCGTTGAGGTCGCGGCCCTTGTCTGTGCTTCGTCTCCAATTAAATTTGGGCCTTGTTGACTGCTCGCCAACACGCAAACAGGATATCTTCTAGCCATCATGCCCTCACTAAGGTGACATTGTCATTCACTTATTAACCTTCTTTTCAGCTTCTTCCCTGGCATAATCGTCGTCATACCACGGGCACCCTGACCTTAGACAACGCAGCCCCCTTGGCTTAAACCTGGGCGAGCGCCGCCAGCTGCACACACCTGCGTACCAAGTGAGCGGCGCAGGCGCAGCCTCACCTAACGTTTTTTTGCTCTTTCCTACCAAATAGGCCGCGTTGCGCCTTTTGCATTTCGCATTCGTGCTTCCGCCATCCTTCCTCCCTCACAGCCATGGCTTCCCCGAATGCGAACGAGAGCTTCCCGCCTCTAGACCCGTCTGGAGCACCCCAATCACCACAACCGCCTTCGCAACTCCCAGCAACGGCCAATGCAGCCCCCAATTCCCCCAAGACGCGGTCCTCACGAGCGTCGTCGACTGCCTCAGCTATCGGCCGCATGCGCAGCGCAAGTCAAAAGCTCATGGACTCGTCGCCCCCTGCGGGCATGTGGGCTGCAACAGGCTCGGTCGCATCCAAAGCACCTACCTTGAGCGAGATCCGCACCGGTTCATTCAACGACAAAGGTTGGGACGAGGAGACACAAAGGTATAAAGCAGAAAGACGGGGCAGTCAAAGCGAAGAAAGTGCTCCAGGAAGAGTGTCACGGCAAGGAAGCTGGAAGACTCCTACAACACCTACAGATCGATCGGGATTTGGGCCGGAGCGGAAGTCTTCTAATAATTTGAAAGCTATGGGGGCGGTGACGGAAGAGGACCCTACACGCCTGTCTTTCGATATAAGTGCTGGGCCGCAGAACCCAACGGAACAAGAGAAGGAAATGGGCGCGAACGAGAGGTGGACGCAGAGTCTAGACACTGAGACGATTGAAGATGGAGCGGCACGTCAACCGCCTGTAGTATCACAGGTAAACACTGCCTACCTTTTCCCCCGTGAACATAAAAATCCACATGCTAACAATTTAGCAGTATGCAAATGGCTACGTGCCACCACCCAAGATCCCCTGGAAGCGATCAACGGTTATCGGCCTCAAAGCTTTCTGGAAATGGTTCCTCACCATACCCGGCTTTCTGATTACACTCTACTGCCTCAACGTCGTTGCATGGGGCGGCATGCTCTTCCTCCTCTTATGCAACGCTGCACCCGCAATGTGTAAGCCCGACTGCAACCACATCAATTCCCCTCGGCGCATCTGGATAGAGATCGATTCGCAGATCCTCAACGCACTTTTCTGTGTGACAGGTTTTGGACTCGCGCCCTGGAGATTTTATAGCCTGTACTTCTGGGCATGGTGGAGAATCGGCGGCTCAAAGCGAAGAACGCCTGGGCTCCGCAAACTCGCAGGCATCTATAGAGGATGGTTTCGGCTTCCAGGCTCCGACCAACTCGATGAGCACGCAAACGCAAAGACGGTGGACCCAGCAAATCCCGCTGTCCCCGTCCCCGTTGAAAAAACACCCGACCCTCCGCCAACTGGTATCCGTGCCCCGCCGACAAAGGGCTGGAAACTAGATTTCGTCATCTGGATGAATTGCTGGAACACTTTTTTCCAAATCGTCTTGTGCTTCTACATGTGGCATTATAATAGGCATACGCGGCCGTCGTGGGCAACGGGTCTGTTCGTTGCGCTGGCATGTATAGTTGCGGGTGCGGCGGGCGTAATGGAGTTTGTGGAGGGCAAGGCTGTCAAGAAGGTAGAAGGAGTGCCGGTGAAGAAGGAATATGCAGAGGGGGAGACGCGCGGTGCGGGTGATGTTGAGGGGCATGCAGCGGAACAGCATGAGCCGCTCGTTGCTTCGAGTTCGAGCGGCGAGCCCAGGGCTGGGTCCGCGGGGAGCAGAGAGAAGGCGCGGTCATAATGATTTGTGCCCAGGATGGGATCGGGGGTTTGCGGTGATGCTTATTGGATCATGTTCTATGCTCTCGGCTTGGCGCTGAGGCGGGCAGCAGGTTTCTTCGACCTTTTCTTTCTTGGGTTGTATAGTCTGCCTAATGGAGGGAGGGAGGGGAGCAAAAAGAACTGCATTGCATTACATTTGCATTGCATATTGGACAGAGGCAAGGCAAGACAAGGAAAATGATGTGCGGTTTGCGTTTGCCGTCTGCATTTGGAGGACAACCTGCTGCGTTTAGAACTTTATACTACCTTATTATTATCATTCCTCACAGTATGTCGTCACCGTTGATCAATATCTGCACGTTCTCTCTGCTAGACAGTAAATATTCATAACAAATGCTCATTCTTGATGAAAGGTATATGTTAGCACACTCGTACTTGTAGATAGTACGCGTGAGTGTGTAGTAGGTAGGTAGGTAGGTAAGTATGTATTTACACACTTGGTTTACAAGTACAAGAACAATCCCTAACCCGCTCCGCTTGTTGCCGAAACGAGTCGACTCGAGCCGAATCGAGTCCCGTTGACCCAGCAGCGTAGACTACCCAAGTTACTAGTTTCCTTGGTCGCTGCTTCAAATCCGATTTCGACCCGAGTTATCCGAACAAGGAATGTGACCTGCACCCGCACCTGCACCTACACCTGCACCTTGCACCTGCTGCGGCGAAAAAAAAACCAACAACGAACAGGCATGTTAGTAAACCCCCGAAAAATTTGTTTTCTATCACAGGATCTACCCTTCGGGGAATCCGGATGACGTAGCGCGTGCATGAGTAGACAAGAGTGGAGTGGGTCGGCTTGCTGGGCTAGTTATGTGCGTGTGTGCGTGCGTGACTGGATTTTGGTGTAATGTCTAGGGCTGAGGTCAGAGTTGGGGTGGTGGAGTGGATCTGGTGGGAGGATATATAGACTACTAGACGCACTTCGTTCGAACGAACGCTCGCTCGAACGATCGCACTTTTGGACGACGAAATATCTGATTTGAATTACCTACGTGGCGACGTAAAATATCTTGGGATCATAACAATCACTCAACTTTTTGAAACCAATATAAGAGAAAAGATATTCTGGATATAGATGGCAGCAGCAGAATACTACTACGGGACTCAAGCGGCCCAGCAGCTTCAAGGCCAGAATCGACCGCATCCATACACTCCTCCTCCGTCTCAGCCACAGCAATATCAATACTCGCAATCACCGTCGCAGCCCTATCCACACGGCCACTACAACACCCCACCGCCGTCATACTCACCACATCCGCCACCTCCTCCGACTAGCCACCCTCAACAGCAGCAACAACACTATCCTCCATCACCAAATGGCCCCCCACCCACCTCAGCGCCCTACCCTCAAACCCCGCCGCCTATGAAATCACAAGGCCACTCACCTCAGCCAAACGGCTACCTGGGGGTCCCTGTTCGTCCGACAAGAAGCCATTCACAGCCGCCACGCGTCCGTTTCGCAGACGAAGAAGCAATCTACGACAGTGATTCCTCACGCGCTTCGTACTATTCTGACAGCGACTCGCCACGGCGCAAGCACGATAGTGGAAGAGGACATCGGAGGAAGAGCAGCCGTAGTCATAGCCATAGTCATAGTCGACGTCACCGCGACCGCTCATCTTCTGCAGAACGAGATCGAGACCGCGACCGCGACCGCGAATACAGCTCCCACCGCTCTTCCAAGCACCGAGGTTCCCACCGCAAGGAACGTCGCGACCGTGATACTTTCCTTGGCGCTGGTGTCGGCGGTTTAGTTGGCGATGCCATTTTCCCCGGTTTAGGGACTGCGGCCGGCTTACTGCTAGGTGGGTATGGCGGAAGGAAATATGCGAAGAGAGAAAGAAGTGAGAGCGACAGTGCTAGCGGAAGTGGAGGAGTAAGAGAGCGCTGGGCGAAAGGGGGATGGAGAGGAGAAAGCGGGTGGGATGAGGAGACAGCAACATATAGGAAAGGGGGAGCTGTTCGGTGAGGGAAGTTTTGAGGGGTTGTTGGGGAAAGAAATGCTCTGTGGTAGAGTGAAGGGAAGATTGAGCAACCAAGGTCAGGTACCTGGCGATGTAGAGTAGGTGTAGCTGTACACTTTTGGTGGACTAGACTTATTACTCGGTTATAAACTTTTGGAGTCATCTGGGTTGGGGTGTTGGGGTTGTTCGCTCGATACCCTGGTATACATTATACACATATATATATATGAATGATAGAGATTAATGATTGAAGCACATACCGAATAGGAAGGTGGGAAAGTGACGTGAACTCTGAATGAAATGCGCCAGCGTGTTTGACCAGCCAGTGCAATCTGGGCCGGCTTTACAGAAACAAGAATCGAGCTTTCTAGAACAGTATGAGAGGCATGTACATAGGTATGCGCATATAGCGGCGGTGTGCTATGTGACGACGAGCAGAGTATATTATATACTAACGTGACCTGCAAATTTAAGGAGCGGTGAGCATACCGTCACCTGTTTCCAGTAGAAAAGATGCAGATTATACCACGCTGGCAACCGGGGCATACTGTCAGTTGATTTAGAGTTTTTTGCGATGTGAGGAACCCTGGCGAGCATATCAGGGTTTACCCAACGCACGAGCAGAGAGAGAGAACCCTAGAAAGGACTCTAGGTTGGTAGGCTGGATGAAATGGTGAAGGGCGCCCGGGAAAATTGATTCGATCGATTTGTGCTACCCGGCCCGGTTCGTAGGCAATACCGGTCCGGAGTAGAAGCCGGGCGTGTGAACAGGAACGAGATCGAAGGGCTGGTGATTGAGAGTGAGACTTGGGCCATGAAATGAAAAGACAGAGTGGGTGGTTTGGTTGCTGGTTGCCTGTCAGGGGTTGTTGATTTGACGTTACGTCGAGGGAACTTTGGAAGGAACGTGGGTCAGGTTCTTTCCTTCTTTCCCAGCCACCTCACCACTCCCTCGGGAACCTTGCGTGAACTCTTGAGATGGCGTACGAGGGCAGAAACGTGGAGAAGCAGGATGGAGGGGAGGCGTTTGGGGCACTTGGAGGCCTTGGAATGGCGTACCTTAATTTCCCAGGCACCAGATGGATGAAATTCATATTTGAGATATTGAAGCAATGGGTAGGATGTGAGCTTGACGCTTGATGCTGACGGGGGCAGGCTGAAAAAGCCGGGGAAGCAACAAACCCTTCGCTATGCCTTACCATGGCTGTAAGCAAGCATGACCCATCACAGACAAATGGGCATATGTAGAATCCCAGACTTTGCTCGCTCAGATACAGTGCCACGGGTTCTATGCCATACACAGCGATAATGTGGCTACTACAACAACATCTGTATGTATACGTATGCCTGGCCAGCTGCTAAAGTTTCAATAGTGTCAGGAAGTGGAGAAATGCCCATGCGTTGCTGCACATTACAGCAAAGTGCTTTATGTATGTACCAAGTCACGAACGCGTTGACGCCGATAGTCGCATGGCCTCATCGTTTGTCGTTCACTGTCGCCTACCCTGGGCCGGTTCGCAGTCTGACAGACGTTCGATTTCCGCTTTCACAGATGCGACGAGGTGTACGCGGCCGGTCATCGGTTATCACGCTGGGAATGGTCAGTCGTATGTAGGCTGTAGTCTATGAGCTTGCAAGATTCCCAATCATGAACCATCCAATTCAATCATTCAATCACTCAATAATTCATTCATTCGTTCAGCATGAGACGCGTGCGCGGACGAAAGGCGACAGAAGAGCTCGTTGGAATTTAATGCGCCCAGCCCGCATGGGTGAAAGCCATCATGTACAACAACAGGGTCGCTTTGATGAATGAGTGGACGACGAGCCGAGGAGGAGCAATATAGGTAGTAAAGAAGTATGAAATGTTCTTTCGGAGGGCAAGGCGGCACCCAGAGAGAGAGCGTGTAGGCTATGGCTAAGTTAGCAGCGAGGAAATGTTTGAAGAATTTCTGGCTAAAATGGGCCACTCATATGGCGGGAGGAGCTGGCGCGCATATTATTTGGCGAGGCGCCTGTGGGGATTCCAGTCGCCGTTGGCTGCGGGGATAGCTTTTGTACGACTTGGGGTAATTCTGGAAGATGCCACCGAGTCACATGTGGATATTGGAGACTGGAGAGATGAGATGGCAGATATTGGGGGATTGTGGGATTTGCCTTGCGAGGACACGCGTTGATCGGAGAAGGACCAGAGGGGGGTGTATGTGTGCTGTGTGCTGTGAGTACAAGATACTATGGGGATGCTGCAGATATGGGGCGCGAGGCGACAGCGGATTCAAGCGAGAGCCCCGGCAAAGAAGGGAAAAAGCTAGAAACAGTAGAAATGAGGGATGCTAGAGGTCGGATCCGCGGCGACTTGTAATTGACACCCAACTAGAGCAGCAAGAGAACAAGGGGAACAAGGGCAAAGAACCCAAGGGGAACCCAAGGAGACTGCAAAGGCCTCGTGACGCGCATGCTTTTGGGCGAAGGTTGCACGCAATTATGAGCGCAAAGACTTGAGCGTCTAACGAGCTAATTGCCAGCAGCGCCGATCTGGCGTTGTTTGCAGCGAGCATCCAGGCAGATCGAGGCGTCTGAACGTCGCAGACTCTTCGTCTGCATGTCTCCTTGAGCATCTGCATGCCTGTGTGTCCGTCTGTGTGTCTGTCTGTGCCCCCCGGACCTGCTTTGTCGTATCTGAATAATAGAGTTCAGTCTCGAACTACAGTCCCTCAGCCATGTGGGGACGGGCCTCTGCACCGCTGCATTGTCCGCTCGGCGCGCTGTGAGCCTGTGAGCCTGTGAATCGCTGCGACCATCGCTGGATTGCGGACCTCTGCTTTATTATCCTCGCGCGAATCCTGGTGCTGCTATTACGAAGTTTGCGCCCGCGTCCAAGCCATTCGTTGTTGTGCACATGCCTTGTCCCTACGGTTAGCATAGCCTCTATGTATGTATCCTCCAGAGCGAGGAGCCTTTGAAAGGCCTGTTCTGCTCTAGAGCTGGAGAAGTAGCCACGCCCTTGTCTCCCTACTCCTGTCTCCTCTACTCATACACTCTACCTACCACACTCGTGGCCCCGTCACCGCATCGCATCGCATCCGCACCTCGCATCCCGCATATGCGTCCCTGTACATGCAGTCCAGCTCTGCCCTGTCCTGTCCTGTCCTGCCCTATCCGGTCCTGTACAGCACTTTCCAATCCACCACCTACTTTCCCTTCCCTACATACTACCCACACACCCGACCTGCACGGAAGCAGCCCTGAGCCTCTCTAAACCCCCATCTTTGTCAGCCCTCCCGCCGCTCCTCATCTCCGCCCTCATCCTACTCTACCTGCTCAAGCGCGCTGCATTGCAATTTGAGCACTCCCACTAGCGCTCCCCGCCGTTCGTGCCAATAGCCCCGAGCCCTGGCTGTGACTCTGTGGAGAAAAACGCTTGGGTCTCTCGAATACCACCGACATCGTCCTCCTCCCGAGGCTTACCACGATCCGCCCAACACCATCCACCATCTCATCCGCGCACTCTCGCCGCTGACTTCGTCTGCTAATTCTGTCCACCGTCATGCTGACTGGCCTCCTGCCACTTCTCGAATAATCCTCGCCCTAATTCCTCGCCCTCCTACACCCTAGCCGCACCGTTCCATGTTATAGCTACTGCCCGGCTCCTCGCCAACGGAAAGAGACGCTGAGCGTCATGGAAATGGCCGATTCGGGCGCGACCGCAACCACCATGGCTACGCCCTCGCACTCGCGATTCGAAAACGACGATCCTCTTGCGCTGCACGAGTACGGCCTCCCCGAGCTCCGCGCCTCCCTTCAGTCTACGCACTTGCCCGGCAACAGTCCCACACTGATGGCGTCCTTTTCCGACTTTGACATGGCCTTTGGCCAAAACTCAGGATTCAACACTGCATTCCAACGGTCGCAGCCGAGCCTCCAGACGAGCCTCCAGCAAAACCGGGGTAGCGTGGATAATTTAAGCGACGAGAATGTGAGCGCTGGGAGTGCACACCCCCACAGGCTAAGTGTGGGGAGCCCCACGAATTTTGGGCAGGATGGAAACCACACCAGCCCTGAGAGCGCAGCCGCGCTGGGAATGCTGGGAATGGGAGACGCGTTACATGATGCTTCGATGAGCGGCGAAGGAGCAGACGGCTCCGGATCGCGGAAATCCAAAGACGATGCACCCGAGCCGCCGCCATGGAGTGAAATGAAAACCAAAGCCGGTAAGGAGAGAAAGAGACTACCACTTGCTTGTATCGCGTGCCGGCGGAAAAAGATTAGATGCTCGGGCGAGAAGCCGGCGTGCAAACACTGTTTACGGAGTAGAATACCGTGTGTCTACAAGGTGACGACGAGAAAGGCGGCACCTCGAACAGATTACATGGCAATGCTCGACAAACGCCTCAGACGTATGGAGGACCGAGTTATCAAACTCATCCCCAAGGAAAGCCTACCGTCTGTCGCCAACGTGGGCCGATCCGTTGTGAAGCCCGCCATACCCGGAGCGCCACCAAAAACACCAACGACAAAAAAAAGGGTCGCCGAAGAGGCCTTCGGAAATGAGCTGGAGGAGTGGTCAAAGTCAAAGGTACCCAATCCAGACCCAGGGTCGGTGTCACGAACAAAAGAAACCGACGAGAGCAAATTGCTTACCGAGGGTGCCGAGAGCTTGCCGCCGAAAGAAATCCAGGAGCACCTTGCGGAAGTGTACTTTGATTTTGTATACGGCCAAAGTTATCCGCTCCTGCATAAGCCGAGCTTCATGAGACGGCTTGCTTCTGGCAATGTACCACCTGTACTCATACTGGCTATTTGCGCTATATCTGCGCGATTTTCGACACATCCGCAACTGCGGACAGAGCCATGCTTCCTAAGGGGAGACAACTGGGCAGAACGGGCTCGAGAGATTGCACTCAAGCGGTACGACTCCCCCAACATCACCATACTGATCGTCTATCTCCTCCTTGGCCTCCACGAGTTCGGCACATGTCAAGGCGGTCGAAGTTGGATGTTTGGTGGAATGGCACAGCGGATGGCCTATGCCCTACAACTGCATAAAGAACTAGATTATGATCCCACAGTCACCGAGGCCGAAAAAAAGACGTTAAGTCTAACAGATCGAGAAATCCGGCGACGGACCATGTGGTCTTGTTTCTTGATGGATAGATTCAATTCCTCCGGAACAGATCGGCCGCTTTTCGTAAACGAACAGTACATCGAGGTGCAACTGCCAGTGAAGGAGCATTTGTATATTCATGAGATACAAGCGCCGACAGAAAATCTAGAAGGAGGTATCCCAAATCCTGTTCCCCCCGACAGTGGCCAGTTAGCAAACCCACGCGATAATATGGGAGTAACAGCATATACGATTCGACTGGTCTGCATTTGGGGAAAGCTTGTCAAGTACATGAACTTGGGTGGTAAGGAACGCGAAACTGAACCCATGTGGTCCTCCAAGTCCATCTTCCACAACATTAAAAGAGAAGCCAAGGAATTCAGGGAAGCTCTACCCGAGATGCTCATGTTCAGTCCAGAGAATCTAAAGAGTCATGCCATCGGCAAGACGGCAAATTCGTTCCTTTATCTGCACATATTGTACCAGCAGATTATCCTCTTCATGCACCGTTTTTCTTTACCGTCGACAGCAGGGAGTCGGCCTCCGAAGGATATGCCGCACGATTTCCTCACCGAATCCGCTCGCACCGCGCTCGATGCTGCGAACCAAATATCAATGCTCATCAACGAAGCTCTTGATCACAATGTTGTTGCGCCATTCGCTGGGTACTCGGCGTTTTTCTCCTCGACTGTGCATGTCCACGGCGTGTTCTCAAAGAACCCGAAGCTCGAGGCGCAGTCAAAGAAATACCTTGCTTACAATGTCAAATATCTAAGCAAGATGAAGAAATACTGGGGCATGTTTCACTACATTGCGGAGAATCTTAAAGACCTATATCGGCAGCATGCAGATGCGCAGCTGCGAGGCCCGAACGTTGCTGGGGATAAGAAGAGCAAAGGCATGATTTTCCAATATGGTGACTGGTTTGACCGTTATCCACACGGTGTCTCGAAGACAGACTACGAGGACGCGGCCGAATCTAATGCCAATGAGCCCGGAACGGACGCTGTGTTAGGCCAGAAGAGCGATCTTCAAAGTGTTGAGGAGTTTTTCGCATCACTCTCGCCACCTTCAAAGGCAGACCAACAGCGCAAGCAAGCCCGCAAGAGCAAATCGAAATCCGTCTCGAAATCTGATGCGCCAGCCGTCAACCTTGCGGAAACCGCTCAACGATCTCAACAGCAGCAACAACAGCAGCAAGCACGAACTCAGAAAATTCACCCCAATCACCTTCAACAGCAGATGAACCACATTCCAATTGCACCTCAAGAGGCAATGGACGCCTCGGCTGCCTTCGACCCTGCCTACTTCAGCCAAGCGCAGCACACCCCGCAACAACAATATATATCTGATTTCCCCCCGCATCAGGCGCAGCACCACGGCCTCCCAATGCTCAACACTTCCCCACCTGCTATGATACATTCAGGCCATCAAATAGACATGTCACCTTATTCCGACCTTTCCGGCCACCCAAGCAACGCTGTATTCTGGAATCTCGACACCATTGGCATGGCTGGTAATGGCTTCTTTGACCCTAGCAATGCATGGTTTTTACCCTTTAATGTTGAGCCACCTACACTAGGTGACGATGGGGGCGTCTTTGCTGCCGCTGCCGCTAGTGAAGCGCTGGGCTTTGGCGTGGGCGCAGGCCCGCCACCTGCGGACCTGAATATGGACATGGGATTAAATGGACAGCCGCATCCGGGACACAATCACACACATCGGCCCAACCAGGGTCCACGACTAGGCGGCAGACCAAGCGTAACGGGAATGGAAGGGATCGAGGGTCTGGATGGAACTCGATAATTGATGTTGATCCTTGGACAACACATCATTTTGATCCGCAACGCAACACGCAATAATTCACTTCATGAAGCTATTCTAATTTTCTTGATTTATTCAGGTTTTATTTTTCAATGTTTATGATGCGATACATGGTATATAAATGGAACCCTTTGTAAATGCGACGTCATGTATGGAGCAAGGTAGGCAGGAGTCATACTTGTAGTTGTATCGGCGGGCGGTCTGGCTTTGCTTTGCTTCTTTTTTTTCTGGGTGAATTGGGAAATAGGTTTGGACAGGATGGCTGGGAACAATTACCCTTCGTTTTACACCATTTCGCAATTTTTGCTTCTTTTGTCGACTTTAGCATTTTAGCGATGATTTTCGGTCGCTCGGGTCAGTCTGAAGATTTGGAAATAGTTGATTATCCGCGCGACATAGGAGATCTACCAGGAAACGTCAACGCAGCGTAGATGTGAATAAGTCTGGCCTGATATATCGGCCTACTTTGAGCAATCCAGCCGGATATTAACGCAACATACAGAGTAGAGGAATTAAGGAGCAAAGAGAAATCTGATTGATCAAGACATTTGCCACCTGCGCTTCAGTGATGCCTACCAAAGTTCTTCGACCTTGCCTTGGATATGGATATCAGTCAGAGAAACCGATTTCCCACTTTCTCCCCGCACCTACTCTCCTCTCCTCTCCTCCCTCGCCTATATATGTATAAAGTACCCCTCTACCATTAATTACGCAGGGTCTCCACATCCTGCGCCAAGTCCTCGCATCGACATACCCTACACCTTACCTACAAGAAGCAGCGCACATCCACCACCCAAAAGCGCAAGGGATCGTCCGTCATCACACCCGAAACAGGGGCCCATCCGCTCGATTTACCTGCTTGAGCCTTTTGGCTTCGCTTCGTATACGAATTGGAAACTTTGTTGCAGGTAGTGAGATTGATGCCGGACTCGTCGGTGGCGGTGAGGGGGGAGGGGGTGGGTGCTTGGGTGTATGATGGTGATGGTGGTGGCCTGAAGCTTGGGAGGTGGGAACAGTGAGGGCTTGATGGGATGAAGAAAGAATGTTGTAGAGATTTAGTTGACAGAGGAGAATGTATAAATGGTAGGACTGGTGACTTGGTAAGTCGTCATTTCTGTTTGCTATTTGACGGCCTCGAACTTTCCTCGATATCGGAAAGGATGACATCTGACAAATTGAAGAGAAAAGTGTGAACGCTGTCCTGTCCACGCAAAATATAACCAGAAAACACGATAAGGCAATGGGGAAAGAACCATCTAAGCCCATCCCAGGCACCAAACTCTGCGTCATCGGCGCCGACCTCCCACGCATGGGAATCGCCTCCTTCAGCGCCGCTCCACAGACATAACTAACTTCAACGAGATATGAACCCGCACATCGATCATCAGCGCGGCAGACAAACACTTCATTCTTAAGAAATTCAAGCAGATTTTCAACGGATATGTCGCTACGACGGACACACCAGCCAGCCAATTCGTCCGCGAGCTGCTGGGCATATATCCAGATGCCAAAGTCATATGCACGGCTCGAGATAGCGACCATGGACATACAGCATGGACAAAGTAGCTAGCTAGCAATGCGTTGCTAGCTGGGTTGTCAATCTTCCTATTTCCCTTACCGCGAGCACGACATTTGCCTCGCTATATCGACCTCTTGCAAAAGAGGCGTTGGAGCGAATTGTACGTTCGACCGGGGGATCCAAATACGCATTCTAGAGCGGTGTATGAGCGCCATATTGAGTGGTTGAAGCATGTGGTGCCGCGGGGCCAGTTGGTGTTTTCCGAATGTTAGGATGGGTGGGGCCCGTTGTATGAGGTGCTTGGGGTGGAGGTTCTGGATAAGGGGTTTCCGAGAATTAATGATTTGAGGGCGACGAATTGGTTGCTAAAAGACAAATTTTGAAGGGGCCCATGGCTTGGGTGGTGTTTTGTATAATGTGATGGGGAGGTGATGGACGTTATGTATACTAATGATATCCACTTTTATACACTATCTGTGACTTCGTTCTAGAATTATCGTTTTGTGTCTGAATTAACATTCATAAATTGGTAAACATCGAAGATAGGGAACTAACACCACTCAGCAAAATCTTTTCAAGGAACCAGCAGGAGTGGCAGCCTCAACAGGCTCATCTTGGTAGCGTTGAAGAGTGACATTATGCATCCCATACGTCTCATACCAGCATAAGTTTTCGTCCATTCCCCAACCTCGTTCGACGAACCGATCACCCGACCTGAAAATCTGCAATTCCACATCTTGATCGCCAGCAACCTTGCGCAGTTCCGTATCCAGGAGCTCAGCAGCAGCCCGGTCTGAAGCCAGCGTTGAGATATTCCCGAGTCGAGGACATGACGAGTCTTTTGTGGCGATGAGTTGCTGCAGAGCTTTAATAAAATGATGCCTCTCATAGTCATCAATACCATCATCTACGAATGTTATCTTCTTAACACTTGTCGGCAATTGCGGCTCGACATGAATAGCCCGACCTCTTCTTTTCTTTCGAAAGGGCGCTTCCGTTCCTAGCAATCCCGCAACTGTCGTCTTGATATGGTCTAGGTTATGTAACTGGCTAAAATCCAGCCCTTCGTCGCAGTTCTCGACGTATTCGATGAATTGGCCACAGAGATAGGTTAAGCTCAGATTACGCAAAGTTTCAGCGTGCCAATGGAGCGCCTGTATGATTGATGTAAACGACATATAAGGCTGGCCTTGGTGCTCGTACGCGAATGTGTGGAGTTCCCGACAGATGCTAATGAGATAGCATAGCACCGGGAATGGCATTGTACTGCCCCGAATTTCCAGATACTCCACGGATGACAGAGATCCAGGCCTTGCGGATCGCATTTCGCCCGTGACCTTAATATCGTTCAGGTTCGAGGCAATGGTGCATGGGCGGTTGTACAGGGATCGATCATCTGGTCGATAAATCCCCAGTATAGATATTCTTCTGAGCCCAGATAGATGGAAAAACGGCATGTACTTGTCTGGGTCATGGAGACTTACTCGAGGGCGGATGACTAGTAACACCTCATTCAATTTCTGTAGCGCTGGCCACCTTCCAGCGTTACGGCTCCGCGAAAAGAAGGAATTGAGGTAGCTTGGCAACTTGGGTACATCGAAATCCAGGCTCTTCAAATTCGGCAATGCGTGTATAAGCAACACTATCAGCACGTCTTCACTGTCCACACTCTCTTTCAGCCCCGACTTGTCGCATTGTATATCCTCAGCAAACTTGGCAATGGCAGCCTCGAGAGCAGGATGAAGCTCGCCAACTTCTTCAGATAGTGCACTGACAAGAGGCTCCCCCATGTTTACCCAATCCAAGCGAATGACAAGATCCTCAACAAGTGCAGCTAGATCTGGCCGCACGAGCAGCCGTATCGTTAAATCCTTTAACCATGCCCGATTTGGGTAATTGCGGTGCGCTATTAATCTAACCTCGCGGTATAGATATTCCGTTGCAATCCGGCTGATCTGTTTCGACGCGAGCACGAAATGGAGCCGGTCTGATGGTGTCGTGAGATGAGATGCGACTAACGATACCAGCTCCTCGGGCAGCTCGAGTAATGGAAATATCTTCATTTTGGAGACTGTTGTTTCAGGACGTGGAAATTTGTTGCGAGTACGGATGAGATGTGGGTGGAATGCATATGCATGTGTAGACACAGCCTTCTTAGTAAGCTAGGCTCCAACGTAATACCCAGATGCCATCATGAAACACTTATGGAACGGGAATAGAGAAGTATTGATTTGTATAGTGTTTTACTGGATTTGGATCTTTTCATGTAAGTTTGCCTTTGGTTGTTGAAGTAACCAATGGGGACCCTCGGGTCATGAACCTTACGTACGTAAAGTACAGTTTTGATTATATCGCCCAACCAGGAATATTTCCCTCCAAGACCATAGAATAAATCAGTCTTTCTTTTGAGCGTAACCTTGGGTTTGGTGCCTTTTCCACCTATACCAGGCCCAACCGTCAAGATCGTGTACTCGGCTGTAAAACTTCTATTGCCCTAAGCCTCGTTCGATAGATAGTGAGCTATTATTTCCGGCGTGTAAGCTATACAATACTATCAGAGGTCTTTCAGATCAGAGCAAATATCTTGACATGAAGCCGTAGCAGATAGATTGGACTCTGATTCAGCACTTGCAAGAAAGAGAGCAAATCATATAAGCAGACCTCGCATATCTATGGTTCGAACCAGAATTTTCGACAACAGGGTTTCGACTCGTTGAATGGGCGTACCACGGAGCTAGCAATCTCTCAAGCTACACATCCTTGATCGACGGAGACTAGGATCTGGACGGTAAACGACGGCTAAATTAAGTGTTAACTCCATCAAAGTGTGCTTGATCTTGAACTAAGGAAGATTTTCTGTCCCCATGGGAATAGGATTCTTCAATTTCAATCCCTTTCATTTCATTGGTATCACTATGGTGAACGGTGAGGTGTTATTGCAATATGACTGGGCCGCTGCCCTTCCCTTATATGCAGTGCATGCATATACGCATACCCACTCCTTGATATCATTCTATCAATGGCCATTGACTCCGTTGGCTCCATTCACACCTCCCGCTTCCATCATCTTTTTCTGCCATGGTAACGGCTCCGCTGCTGGCTTCGCAGGTCCTACACTTCCACCCTCTTTTCTTCTCTCTGCCCATTCGTCAATCTCCTTTTGCTCAATAAAATTCCCGTGCAGGCCCAGCCTAAGCTTCACAGGTAGATGTATCGCCGCCAATGGCCCCTGTGCTATATTTTGGGCATCGAAGATGAGGATGTCATTCCGCAGTACATCCAAATGATTCAACAACGCCATCAAGTATCCATCTCCTTCGACGTTCGAACCAGCCCTTGGAACAAAAACTGGTTCTTGAAATGTGCATGTTGGCCCCGCCCACCATGTATCCTTGCGTCCAGTGTCCCATTCGTAGTGACCTATCGTGTTGAAGAGACCACCTGCTGGAGGACCACACTTTGGAAAATCATATGGTTGGCTTGGGTCAATTCCACATTGCCAAAAGTGATTATACTTTTTGGTCAAGATACGGTCATCGACGCGCGAGAATTCACCGTTGGTGCCGTAGAGGCGGGCTGGTTTCACCCGAGTATTTGTTGGTGTTTTAGGGTCGAAAATCCATCGGTATGTGTCTGAGACGAACTTGTTGGGTTGCAGGTGATTCGCTGGCGTGGTATTCGCATCTGGAGGGAAGAAGAAGAAGACGTTGTCGGAGGCGATGGTAAGGTCAACGACGATTTTGCCGTCCTCGTCTTCGTATGAACCGGCAACATGGCCGTGGAAACCTGCACAGAGTGTCAGTACCCAAAGTAGTAAGTAAGAGACTTCAGTAATATTCTATACCATTATCTGCCCTAAGCCATACAATATCCTCTGGTTTACCATTCCGCCTGGGCACAATTCCATACCACTGGTCCTCATTCGGGTCCCAAGCAAAGTGGTTCCCACCTTTCTTCAATCTCTCCAGGTTAACTTTGATTGGGGTCAGGGGTAGAATCAAGTAATTCCTCGTTATAGCACAATCGTGTATCATGCCGCAGAATGGTGCTTTATACCAGCATTCTTCTGTCTTCTTCCCATCCTTGTCAATTGTGTAGACAACAATGTCGCAGCTTGCATCGTGTCCATCACCGCCGGCTTCGTATCCGTAGCACACCATTTCCCCGGTATCAGGATCGAATTTTGGATGTGCTGTGAATGTAGGCGATTGAACCTGGCCATCGAAATCATACCGTCCTATTGTCTCTAAAGTCACAGGATCCATTGCAAAAGGCGGACCATCCTCTTTCATTGCAAGCAATACACCTCGCCAGAATACAATGTTGGTGTTTGATGCTGTGCGTATGATTCCTTTTACCATTTCATTATCAGTATACGGGTTTCTGTATTTTCCTAAAAGAGCCCGTCTTGCTTTCTTCTCGGCATTGAAGCGATCGGTGTGAACATAGCGTTGCTTGAAATCCACATGACCGTTCTCAAAGCGGAATGCAGACACTGAGCCATCGCCATTGAAATGTATATCTTCTTCGAACATTGGTGGGAAACGATGGTCTGGCTGTATGCGATAGAAGGTACCATTAATGTCCTTTGGAATAGTTCCAGTGGTTTCTAGTTCGAAGATATCGGCTTCAAGTCTAGACGGCTTGTTGAAACCTCGGAAGAATCCCGACTCGGGGAATTTAACCTGGTCATCAGAACGTTTGCCTTCATTGTATGCTGGTTGTGGTGGTACTGCAAGAGAGAAAAGATGAGCCATGATGAAGCGTTGGAGATTTCGATATCTTGATGCTCAAAGTTCTAGGCGTCAGTGGTAAGTGGTGCATGCTGCGACAGAGTATACAGTAGAATGCCCCAATTACACTAATCGGTAATCTCTATTGGCAGAATGTGGGGTATGTTAAGACGCGAGGGAACGTTTGGGGAAAATCCTGGGGTCGTTAACCATCGGATTAATGAGGCCGATCTCAACGGTTGTAAGGCTGTGGGGCGGCATCATGGGGCCGACGGTAATTGGGATTACTCCAGTGCGGCAGGGTACTCCCAGAATTCCGGTACTTGCAAAATGCACTTGCATCGAGTAATGCTGGAGGGCAATAGTAGACGCGGCAGATTTGGCTTGCGGTTTCGGCCAACACGCAGCCCGCTCTATCAGAATTCCTACATTTCAAGTCTGAGATTTTGAGATTTGAGATTTTGTGAACATCACTGTCAGTTTGAGAAAACCCCGGTAAATTTTGTGCTAAAAAGATATACAGAAGAAACTGTCATTATGAAGGGAACAATTGCAATTGAGGAAGCGATCATTGACCTAGCGGGGGTGGAAGCACATAGTTTTGCTCAGTTCCAAAGCTTAATGCGACCAGGGAGTGACAATGTCTCCGGACTCTCCGCACATGAGAAACGCCTGCTAGACATTCACGGTGATCGTCTCAAGAACATGGATGAGCATGGCGTCGAGTTCATGTTGCTTTCCCTGACATCACCAGGGGCACAAGGAGAGCCTGATCCAGACAAGGCCAAGAAGGTAGCACAAGTTGCCAACGACTATCTGGCCGGCGAAGTCAAGAAGAACCCGAAAAGATTTGGAGCGGTCGCTGCACTTTCTATGCATAATGCAAAAGATGCGGCTGAGGAATTGAGACGAGCAGTGAAAGAGTTGGGTATGTATGGTGGTTTAGTGAATGATTTTCAATCAAAGGGTGCAGAAGGAGAGGAGAAGGTGTACTTTGATACTCCAGACTACGATTTGTTTTGGGAGACGGTGCAAGAACTTGACGTGCCCATATACTTTCATCCACGTTATGCGATTCAGCAGGACTTGCAACCCGGAACCAAGTATGGTGATCGAAAACACTTGCTTGGAGCAGGTGTGCAGTTTCACCTCGACCTGAGTTGGCATCTGTATGCTGTGTGCTCATCTGGGATATTTGATAGATTTCCCAAAGTGCAAATTGTTGCTGGGCATCTCGGAGAAGGGTAAGACATAGACACCTAGTCAAACCTTGCGCTAATGAATCTGCAGTATTCCTTTCAATTTGTGGAGAGCAAGTCACTGGATCAATCATCCATTCAAGCGCGGATCCAGACCTATGAAGCATGACTACAGCTACTACTGGACTCATAATGTCTCCATCACCACCTCTGGAAATTACAATACCCGAGGACTCAAGTATTGTATTGAAGAACTTGGACTCGATCGATGCCTCTACGCAATTGGTGAGTTTTCTAAAAAATTATTCTGAAATGAAGACTAACATTCTGCAGATACACCGTATGAAACTGTCGAGGAAGCTCAGAATTGGTGGAAGGCAATCGACCTGCCAGAAGATCAAAAGGAAGCAGTAGGGCGGAAAAATGCAATCAGATTGTTCAAGCTTCCATTAGAGGAGTAGCCAAAATCTGGGAGAATATACAGATTCAAGCCCATCATTAGCATAGGTGAATTAGCGAACTGCAAAGTATTTGGTCCTCCAGTACCACTCAATATTTTGGATTCTCATTGGCTTCTATAAGCGAGATAGGTAAACCAGCAATACTCAAGTTCAATTACATTAACGAATTCTATTTGTCTTTGTAAACACTTGCAAAATCCAGTAGCGAGTTCATCATTTCGTGACTCAAAATTCATGTATTGATTGATCTACATATCCGAGCTTGCTTTACTTAGTACTAGAGCAGGCGTACTCGTCTTTGGATCCTTGCCAAACTCAGGCGCTCTCAAATCTTCCTCCGCCACTTGCTCACCCGTCACTGGATGTGGGTAGTGGAAGGGCACCACTCGTGTATCCGGCCACAACATTGGGTGCGGACATAATTCGTTTGGACCCAGAGGGTCTTCAGGAAACGTAGTGGAGAGGAATGGAACGTAGTTGGGTTTCGTGTGTGACCAGCCCTTCTCGAACGTGCCATGCCAGAATGGGAAGTATCGCAATCGGAAAATTTTCCATGCACCGTTTTCTTTGATGTACTCATTTTCGTAGATTCCTCCTTCCCACCACTGAACCAGACCGCGAGGGTGGGTGTCTTTGATGCTCACGTGGGTGCCCGCAGACATCATGCTTCGGAAGCGAGCTTTTGCGCGGGTTCCTTCTGGATTCACGTCGACGATGCCTTGGATTTGCGGGTGGTCGAGAAGAAAGCCATGCACTGGTCCATTGCGACCATTTACAAAGGTTTTGGCGAATCGGCCAATGTAAAGACGTTCCACGCCCTCCTTTCCGTTGTAGCGACCGCCCAGAAACTCAACGCAGGTGTCGGGGTGGTCTGCGTAGAGGTCGACGACCTGAGGAGTGTAAGTTTCCATTCTTTTATTATCTTCAGGATTGTTCAATTTGGGAAGCCTACTTCTTTGTACAAACATTTGTCTAGATAATAGCCGTAGCTGTATTGGAGTTTTCGAACATCTTCTTGGTCTACGGTCCTAGTCAGCCTCGACTACACTAAGCCAGAATAGACACTATAATACTCACCACTAAGACGAGATACCTCCTTCTGCAACTGTCCAACAATCTTTTTCAATTCCTCGACTTCGTTGCTCATGATGTGTATGTGTAAGTTTACTACTGGCTTTTTTTTTTCGTTTTCTTGACTTGACTCTAGTCTCTCAATTGGTCTCGGTCTCGGGAGCGGCTGCTCTTAAGGGGCGACTGGCAATGTTACACACCAATGCCCTTGGAGCCGCCGTCAAGATGTAGGTAAGTATATGGCCCCATCGACGATATGTGATTCCGCTAGTCCTCCGCAGAGAAACGTTCGGATACATCTGACCGGCAAAAAGGTGTACGGCGGGGTAATAGCGGAATCCAGCAACAGCTCCACGACGCTATGTGGGGTCTATGGCATCCGCTTTGTAGCACATGCGGTGCCATTGCCTCCACTCTTTTGCTCCAGACAGGCATTGAATTCGACCGCCGACTCCACTTGGACTCATCCCTACATATGTGCTGTTCCGGATACATAAGCTATTACCCCCTGTAGTCGCGTCGGCGGAATACCGACTGAACGCCACGGCCGACCAACTCGCTAAATACGCAACGGTCCCTTAGATCCGAACGCCTTGCTCAGCATCACGCCCTTGGGTGCATTACTAGACCTCCTCTGAACGGCTCCAGTGGATCATCGTGATCGTCCCTGTCTGTTTCTTTGGGCGATTCGTCTAGATTCTCTTTCCACTGCCATCCATTCTGCAAGAGACCGGGAAACCTCAAGTCTTGAAGTTAACGGCAAGACAAACCAAAAGATGGGCCTCCCAGAGAATATCGAAACTCGCCTTTTTATCAACGGAAAGGTACAGAGTAAAAGAGCAATGTCTGTCTCTAAATAGTTAGCTTACTCTATTATAGTTTGTTGAGTCGTCAGATGGCAAGACCTTCGACATCACCAACCCAGCAACTCGAAAATTGGTGGCAAAAGGTCAAACTTTCAGCCCTGCATATGTACCCCCACTGACCAGATCACAGTGCATGAAGCGTCAGAACAAGATACGAACAATGCAGTCGCAGCTGCAAAGGCAGCTTTCCCGTCCTGGTCTGCCCTGTCACCGGCCCAACGTGCGCCGTACTTTAAGAAGCTCGCTAGCCTAGTCCGCGAGAGCAACGATGAACTTGCTGCTCTTGAGGCATCGTCCATGGGAAAGCCCCTTGGGGCCTACTTTGACGGCCATGCGTGTGCTGCAAAATGGGACTTTTTCGCAGAAGCGGGCTACCTCGTGCAGGGCACCACGAGCGTGCAGACCCCAGGATTCATCAATATGACTTTACGCCAACCTTACGGAGTCGTGGCAGCGATTATTCCTTGGAATGTACCGTTACTTTTTCTAGCCGGCAAGCTTGCACCTGCTCTCATTGTCGGCAACACAGTAGTCTTGAAAAGCTCTGAAAAGGCTCCTTTGACTGTAAGTATTGAGTTTGGAAGACAAAGTATTTTGCTAATGATTCATCAAAATAGTCTGCGAAATTCGCTACACTGGTTGAAAAAGCCGGATTCCCGCCCGGTGTCATTAATGTCATTACAGGGTTTGGCAAGGTCAGCGGCGCGATTCTAAGCCATCATATGGATGTGCGGGCTTTGTCGTTTACAGGTTCGGGTCGGACTGGAAGAATGATCCAAGCTGCTGCTGCAAACTCAAATCTGAAGCAGGTCTATCTTGAGCTGGGCGGTAAATCGCCAGCAGTCATTTTCGACGACGCTGATCTCCCGGAAGCAGTCAAGCAAACTGCGTACAGCATTCAGAGCAACAGCGGACAGGTTTGCATGGCTAATTCTCGTGTTTATGTCCAGGACACGATTGCTTCAAAGTACATTGAGCTGTTTAAGGAATATTTTTCAAACGAGATCAAGATGGGTGACCCGCTGGAGAAAGGCACCAATCACGGACCTCAAGCCGACGAGATCCAGCACAAGACGGTGCTGCGATATCTGGAAATGGGCAAGCAGTCTGGCGACTTGGTCCTTGGGGGCGCGGCTCCATCTGACCGAGAAGGATTCTACATCCAGCCGACCATTTTTACGAACACGCCTGAGGATGCAACGATTATGAAAGAGGAGGTTTTCGGGCCAGTGGTGAACATCAATATCTTCAAAACAGAGGAAGAGGTGCTGGCGAAGGCAAATAATACCGAGTATGGGCTCTACGCAGCCGTGTACACGAAGAATATTGATCGCGCAATGCGGTTTGCAAAAGGGCTGGAGGCCGGGACTGTTGGGGTAAACTGCACATCGCCAGTGACGGGCAGAGACATGCCGTTTGGAGGGTACAAGGCGTCCGGATCGGGCCGCGAGGGCGAGCCTCACTACAGTTTGGACAACTTCCTTGAGACGAAATCGGTCATCATCAAGATCTCATGAGTCGAATGGGAAGGTTGCAGGGTTGCAGGGAGTGCTTAGAGATGTCTTTGTCATCGGGGATGGTGTTGAGTGGTCTAGGTTGTGGTATTGGAAAAAGTCGGCAAGAAAGATTACCGTTCGGTACCGTTCCGTACAGTACCGAAATTCCTGCAGCTGGCTAGCGGCTCAATCAGTCAGCTCTCCAGCTACTGCATCTGGACTAGCTGCTGCATGAATCGGGGCTTGTGGAACGCAGCTACCTCTGGTACTGCGGTATCTCTGAAGGCTAGTGAGATTTGTCCCCAAGGTTTTGAGATTTGTCCCCAAGATGAGATTTGTCCCCAACGCTAGCCATATCTCTACTAGCGCCAACATAAA